>VMDO01035429.1:0-16090 GCA_007922755.1 Pedetes capensis | reverse complement strand
AGGTAAGCACATAGAGGAAGATGAACTTTCCTAATAGCTCATTTACTTTAACAACAGAACAACACATTTAATATATAAAATAGGTTAAATGTAATTAAATATGTTTATATAAATATGAAAATTATTAAAATATATAAAATAAATATAGAAAAAGACAAAAAGCAAAAATGGTTAAAGTGACATTCTCTGGCTTTTTATATATTTATGAATTCAAAACATTTAATATCATGTGAAGTATCAACACATTTAGGAACTAGAAAGTTGGTGTTGGTGCTATCTGGAGAATTAACAAAATATAAAAGGTGATATTGAAAAGACAGATGTTCATAGAAGTTAAATAAATGTTGATACAAATGAAAACACAAATTTCAAAGTTGAAAGGAAAAATGTTCAGCTTAATTATATTAAGAAATGCAAATTAAAATCAGTGTGTGTATTATAGTTAATCTACTTAATTATAAAATCACCAAAAATCTTAAGTCTGGCTTTCATTGAATGTGTAGAGATATGTATGAACTGTAATCTTCTGTTTGCCTTCTGTTTTTGAGACTTTTTCTCAGGAAAATGTAGGTAGTTATGAAGACAGAGACAGACAGGCACACCTATATGCAGAAATGAGAGTGGTAGGGGAAGGAGGCTGGGAGAGGGATAGTGAGACAGACAGGAGTATTCTTTACAATGTCAAGAGGCTAGAAAGAGAGTTGGATGCCCTGCTGCACACCTGTAATCCCAGCATTTAGGAGGCCGAGGCAGGAAGATTACAGGTTCTAGGCCAGAAGCAGCCTGGTTTATCGAGACCCTGTCTTAAACAAACAACAACACACAAACAACAACAACAACAACAACAACAACAAGTATATATCAGCTCAGTGGTAGGGCAATTGTGTAGGTATTAGGTGGTATGTTGCTATGACAGAAAAACCCAACTAGAGCAAACCTATAGGGCAGAGGAGAGATGACTTATTGGGGGCTTATAGTTAGAGGATTTTACTCCATAGAGGCAGAAGGTATGGCAGTAGAGCAGGCACAGTGGGACCCCTGGTGGATGACCTTACATTTTCATGATAAGGAAGGAGAGAGAACTGAAACTAGGGCTCAGGAAATAAAACCCGGCAAAGGCCCAGCCCTAATGACTTATTTCTGCCAGCTAGATCCTGCCTCTCAAGGTTTCATAATCTCCCAGGACAGTGCCAGTACCTGGGGAATAAGTATTCCATTATATGAACTTTGGGGGACATTTAGATCCAAACCATAACACTTAGCATGCACAAGTCCCTGGGTTCAACCTCCAATATTGAAAAGAAAAGAAAAGAAAAGAAAATCAAGTAGAAACTTAAAATCTAAATTTTTATATGCATTATGAAATGTTACAGCATAGACTACTGAAAACCTATTTTTGAAATAAATAAGTAAATCACTATGCAACAGCTTATCTACACAATTGTTACAAATATTTACGTATATACTTAGAAGGGAAATGAAAGGAATAGGCCAGAAAAACCTAAAAACATATTAATGTATAGGTACTATTTAGTGATAGTGCCTGCAGACAGACCACTGTGGTGTCCAATCCCATCAGATCTTGGAAGCTAAGCAGAGTAGGGCCTGGTTAGTCCTTGGGTGGGAGACCATCTGAGAACACCAGGTGTTGTAGGCTTGGGAGAAGGACCTGGCAACCCACTCCCCCAAAACAATAATCTATTGAAAACCCTATGAATAGCAAAGAAGCACTGACAGTAGTGTTTCACCTGTTGTGCATAGGGTCACTATGATTTGGACGCTGATTCGACAGCACCTGACAACAACAACAAAGTATAATCTACTATAGTAAATGTACTCTAGCATATATTTTAAATTATGGCCCTTGTGTATTAATAAAAACTTGAAAATAGTCTAGAATAACTTTCTGAAATTCTGAGTTTCCTTTTATAAAATCATGTGTTAATCCGGGCACATTGGCACATGACTGAAATCCTAGCAACTTGGGTGGCTGAGGCAGGAGGATCAATGCCAGAGACAGCCTGCATAATTTAGCAAGACCCTGACTCAAAATAAAAAATAAAAAATGGGCTGGGAATGCAGCCCGGTGGTAGAGTGCTTGCAAAGTATGTGTGAAGCCCTGGGTTCAACCCCAAAACACCACACACACAGCAACTCATTGTGTTATCCTTAAAATACAGGTGGAATTTGAACCTAAAATGTCTGTTAAAAATTCTGCATTTTATGGCAAGACAACAAACTTAATCACCACGCACACCCAAAACTTGCTAACTACTGATATGCTTGATTAAAAATGGTCAACATAAGAATATGTTTGTGTTGGAGGGAACATTTGGATCTTAGTAAATTCAAAACACAGCCCATGATCTGCTGTGTTCAGAAAAGGTACTCCCCTAGCTTGTTTGTTTTATTTTCTCCTCTGAGTTCTACCATCCATGCTAAATATAGCTATATGTGGAAGAAAACTAATACTAATGTTTAAGAAAAAAATTCCAATGGAATTATGGGTAGATAGCAGCTGTGGATGATTTAAAATCCACAGCTTCAGTAGAGTTATGTAGGAGAGTTCTGGAGACCAACTTCATTTTTTTTAAAGCTTAAGCTATTTAAAAAGAAAACCAAATTTTTGCTTACCTTTTTCTATTTGAATCATAAATACTATTCATGGACATGATTAATTTGAACATGCTCCTGTTTAAATGTAAAAAACCAAATTGTGCAAGCCATTTTTAAATTTAACCTCCCAATTTCCCACAGAACATACATTGAAGGGATGGCTATGATGTTCTTTGTAGAATGTGGGATTTAGGTACATGATATCTAAGAACAAATCAGTTCTTAATAGTGGCTTTTGTTTTCTTTAAGGAAAATGTACCTGAAGGAGGAAAAAAATGAACAGATGAACTGTTTCTTTGGTTATTATAATTTGGATGACGTTAAGATAAAAATCCTTTTATTTTTTTCCTGTGGGCATTTTTTTTTTTCTTGCCAGCATTTTAAAGATGACTAGTACATATGAGGTATAGAACTGGATGTCTTTTTAAGTGCAATTCCATTCTCTATTCTGCAGAAACACCTACCATTTAAGTAAAATTACAGTGCTCCTACAAGCAAAATATAGTCTTTTGTTACTCATATATATTTATGCATATTTTCCTTTTATTTTAACCACAAGAACTTTCTCCAATTTTGGCAGCACTAATCTGCAGATTGTCAATTTTTTCATGATGCAAGTGTGAAGTCTTTTAAAAAGAATCTGATTTGTATCTGTCTTTTTTGCCACTATATTCTCTTGTGTTATTTATTTTTTTTCCAAATGCATTTTGTTTTGTGATCAGATCACATTGATCCAATGAACATTCGGGGCATGTGTGACTTTTTAAATCAGTGGCCTCAAATTGGCAGCATGTTAATGTTAGCTATTTTCCTAAAACCTTGCTAAGTGAATTTGAATTATTTTTCTTGTCTAGTTTGCATCATGTTATTGCTTTCTTCTCAAATATTGCTGTATTTGTGGGTTGCAAGTTTCCATACAGGCAATAAACCTTTTCTTTTTGCTCAAGCTCTTCAATAATGCTATGCTCTGGCACTTACTACATTTTAAGAATTTTCCTGGCTACTGCTGTCACTGACCTGGCAAAATTATTTCCTTTCCCATTTTTGATGACTTATTTGCAGTGGCCAACAGATTTTAGCATCCTGGTTGAAATGTTACAAGCAGAACTTGTGTGAAATATTGGTCCTGGAAACTTCTAATGTTGAACAAAAATTCTTATTTCCAAAGTAATCACTTAACAGTTGAGCTAAATTGATAATGTGAAAAGTTCCTAATGTAACTAATGTTTGATAATTACACAAAGAAAGTATCTTATTGTGCCTAAATCCATAGGATTATACTGCAAAATTTGGACCTTATGACTTAAGGAAAGCTATTTCATTTTACTATTATTTAATATACTAGTCTGTGTTTGGGATTAAAACTCACACATGTGCTAGTTTTACTGTTACATAAATTATAGGAAGAAAATTCAATTTTAGTATTAAATAACAAGAATTTTGACATTTTTAGATTCCATATTTTTATATTATATCACAATTTTGTGTACTCTGAAGGGATTTTTTTTGTAACTCTTCTCATTGGCAGGAAAACATTGGCAGAGCTTCACTTTTCTGATCTATGACATGGGAATTGTATATCTTTTTTGGTGTTTGAGGGTTGAGACAGGGTCTTCCTGTGTAGATAAGGCTGGCCTTGAACTTGTTGATCTTCCTGCCTCACCTTCCATATCCACTGCTGGTGAGCATATGAAGGAACTGGAATTATCATGCACTACTGGGGGGAATATGTGCAACCACTGTGAAAAACAGTTTTGCAGTTTATTAAAAAGTTAAGTAAATGCCTGCCATATATTCTAGCGAGTCTACTCCTGAATATTAACTCAAGACAAATTTACATTCCTGTGGGATGTTTATACCAGATAACAAATACAAAATCCCCTACTGTGTAGTTTGGACATGATTATATCATAATGCATGTTATTAAATGATAAAATGATGAGACTGGAGAAAATCAGAGATAATTTTACTTCAATTACAAGGAAAAATAAGCAGTATCTTTTCTTTTGGTGAGAAAGTTGCTGTGTATATTTGAGGATTGGCTTATCACAGGTTCATACTTTTATGTGTAGATTCACACATGAAATGCACATATAGACAAGGGCTGGTACTTAATTATCCTGTTTGAGTGCCTTAGTAGTTTATGTGTGTGAATGAAAACAGTGGTCCAGCAACAGGTCATGGACTCTTCAGGTCCTTCTGAGACTAGAATGACTGAAGAGGAATGTGACTGAGCAATATGGAGAGAAGGAAGAGGGCAGAACTACTCAGGTGAATTATGCCAAGTTTCTCAATGGCTTCATGGAAACTGCAGCAATGTAAGACCTTACTGTGCTTGGAGCTGCCTATACTCTTGTCATCCCTGGCACCTCTGTTTCCCAGCAAGTAGCATGGCAACTCCCATTTGGATCTCAAATAACCTATGTGAAATACCAGAGCCAGAAGTACTCTGGTGAGGCACACATGGCTAAGCCTCTGATGAGCAGATGCTGTGATAAAGTAGAGGACAATGAAATAGATAGCTGTAAACTCTAATGCCTTTTGTTCATATTCCTAAAAAAAAAAAAAGACAATGTGTAATTCTTCTAGCACATCTGATTCTGTTCATAATATATGCTCTAAACATACCTGGTCTAGAGGACTAGGAAAGATCTTCTGCTGAATGGTTTTTAACTGTGTGATCATTGTCAGGATTGTGATCACCCAAACATCATTATCATTTCATTGAATATCTGCTCTACATTCTGGCCTCTAGGCAAAGTGCTTTTGAAACATTTCATTTTCACAGTAACTCTCAGAATAGCCTTTTCTGAATCTTTTTATCCCTTTTTCTTCCCCAAGTGAAGTCAGAAGTTCATCTTGGATGGTCGTATAGCATCCTGTACACCTCTATAACATTTGTGACTATTGCAATCATAGTGGATTGCATAATTAGTGGGTTTTTATTTTCTCCTCTTTAAAATGCAGAACTAGCTGGTCACTGGGGCACTTACATTTAATTCCAGCCACTCGGGAGGCAGAGGCAGAAGAAGGCGAAGGCAGGAGCATCACAAGTTCGAGGTCAGAAGCAGCCTGCGTAATTTAGTGAGATCCTGTCTCAAAAAAATACAAAGTGAAAAATGGACTGGGGGTATAGCTCAGTAGTTGAGCACTTGCAAAAAACAAGTGAAGCCCGGGTTCAACTCCGTAGGACTGCAGTAAATAAATAAATAAGTAAATAGATAAATAAATATTGTATGTCAAATGAACAAATAAACAGAATATGATCAGAACCTAATAGTTTTATGGTATGGGCAATAAAGTTGCTGTGATGCTGTGATTCCAAGTTCTCTATAAGGGTATTTAGTCCAGAGATAATTTTAATTTAAACAAGTGAAGAAAACTAAAAAATATGATCAATGAGATTAAAAAATAGCCTTGAAATTGGTAAACTGTGATGTAGTAGATAGGATAAATTACATTCAGAAATCCTGGGGGTGGCTTATTCCAAAGATAGTTAAATTCAATCAGTTGATGAATGCCTTCATTTATAAGTAGTATTATTTCTTTATTCTAAAATGCAAAAGTAAAGATCTATTGGTATTTATGGCATCTGATCAGCATGTGGTTGAATAAATTATGAATCTCCTGTTATAGCTGACATAATGAAAACCTAGTAATAATTAGATTATATCCAGAATATACATCTTTTTTCATAAGTTACTCAGCCAAGCATACATTATTAATAATATGATCTTATGATGTATATTTGAAAATGTAGCTTACTTAGGTGATGAGTCTAACTCACATATTTACTATTAAATAAACAGAAGAATTCCCAAACCCAACTTAAATATTTAAAAATAAATATTGTTTTAATAAAAACAATAGATAATAATTATTCAAAAGAAAAAATTTAGTTATATTTCATTTCCCTTACCTAATGTGAAATCATGTTTTGTGTTTTGATTGGGATATTTTTCATGATTGTTGCTAGCAGCACTGAAAACCCAGAGAAATCATCAAAATAAAATAGTCTCCAAGATAAAGAAAATGGCCCAAAATGCGTTTGTGTATCAGACGAGAACATATTGGACAAGAGCTCTTGAAAGCCAAACACTTGACTAGGATACAGAGAACTATATATAGTGTTTATATATGCATCAGGTACCATGATAACATCTCTTTTCCTTTATTTGGCATCTTCTCAAAACAAGTAGGGTTTTGCTCTCCTACTGAACTGAATGCTATGATACGCCATTTTAGGAAAACAAATGTTTTGAGACTTGCAAGAAATATTAGAGCACAAGATTATACCATAGACTTACTTCTGAGTACACAAACAATATAGATATGCCTGATAAGACAAAAGAAAAACTGGTTTAATCTAAGAGGAATAGCTTGAAGCACTACTTGTAAGAAGTAGCACAGCTAATTGCATACTTCGGTTCATTGTCCAAGAATATGCACAAGTGATAGGTATAATTATCCCCTTTTAAATCTCTTTAGACAGATATGTTGACTGCTCTTTTTCCCTTGCCAAGTCAAGGGAAAATCTCAAGGCACTGAGTGCCAAGAAAATTGAAATTATTAAAGCAAAACACAAGCCAAAACATCATGAAGTGAAGATTAAGAATTGAATCACTGAGATATCTGTGGAGTAAAATCTTATGAAGAAAATTCTTGTTATCAGTTGTGCTTCCTAAGGAATGTATGAGAGCTGAAATTGTAAGGATAAACATGCAAGGGATGACAAAGAGAATTGGGCATTATTTTTGTAGAGAAGGTGAAAGAATGTTTAAGATTTCTGAAAAACAAAATTCTGCGGTCTTTGAAGGCAGGAGAGTATGTTGTACCAAAGAAACATGTACACATTTTAAGAGACTATCAGTTGGGCAGTGGTGCATGCCTATAATCCCAGTGACTCAGGAGGCGGAAGCAGGAGGATTGCAAGTTCGAGACCAGAGGCAGTCTGCATAATTTAGTGAGACCCTGTTGCAGAAAATAAAAAAACTGGGCTGGGGGTGCAGCTCAGTGGTACAGCACTTGCAAAGCATGCAAGCACAAGGCCCTGTGTTCAAACTCCAGTACTGGAAAAAAAAAGGGGGGGGGGGAGAGAAAAGAAGAAAAAACCCAACCATTATCTATGTAGAACTTTTCAAAGTTGAATTTTGTATGGTAGCAATGTGTAGTATGATGTTTTGGATTATATTTCTACTACCACATCAAAACAAGCATACAGCACATTCTTAAAAGAGCAAAATGGAAAATTTTCATTTCAAGATGTGTATATATTTTTTGATACCCTGTGTGTTGATGTATTGTGGATAGCTGTGTAACATTTTATCATCTGCAGACCTTAGCCAGCTACAGGCAGCTATCAAATGTCAGTAAAGATGGGACGGGTATTATGTAGGTGTCAGGAATCTTGCAGATGACAGAAGAAAATGTATTGCTCACAGTTCTGGAACCTGGAAGTTCAAAATCAGATTTGGTGTTTGGTTAGGGTTTGTTCTCTGCTTAGATGACATCTTTTAGCTACATTCTGACGTGATGGAAGGGGAGGACATGCTCCTCCAGGCCTCTTTGATGAAGGCCTCCTAAAGACTGCACTTCTCAGTACTATTGCACTGGTGATTAGATTTCAACACATAAATTTGGGGAATGCATAAACATTCAGGTCATACCACATATAATATATAAGGTATAATTTGTAAAATGTGATATATGAGAACAGGCCTATCTTACTGCCTGATTTCACTTTACAGAGCTTCACAGATACTGTATGCTTTGTAAATTGAAGGTTTGTGGAAAGTATTTCAGCAGCAGCATGGCTCCCTTTGTGTTGCTTTGTCATGTTTTTGGAATTCTAGCAGTATTTCAGACTTTATTATTACATCTCTTATATGCTACTAGTGATCCTTGATGTTGCTATTATAATTAATTGGTTTGGGGCATCAAAAACCATACTCATAAAAGGCTGTGAGCTTAATAGATAAATATTGCTAGTTCTCACTGCTTGGCCACATCTCCTCCTCAGGCCTCCTTATTTCCTGAGACACAACAATATTGACATTATGACAATTAATAATGCTCCAGCAGCTTAGAAAAGTTTAGGTAAAAGGAGGAGTAACATATCCCTCACTTCAAATCAAGAGCTCAAAGTGATTAAGCTTAGTGAGGTTGTTGTTGTTGTTAGGTGCCATCAAGTCAGTATGCGACTCATAGTGACCCTCATAGGGTTTTCAATGGCTGACTGTTTGGGGATTGCCTTGGGAGTGGATTGCCAGGCCCTTTACCCATTTTTTGTGGTGCTGGGAATTGAACTCAGGACCTCAGAGACTGCAGTGCAGTGCTCTACCAACTGAGCCAAATCCCAGCCCTTGTAAGATGTAGCTGACCCTATATAAGCTTAGTGAGGCGGTATGTCAAAAGCTGCACTAGGTGGAAAGCTGGGCCTCTTATTCTGGTTAGGTAAGCTGGGAATGCAAAGGAAAAGATCCTTGAAGGAAATTGAAAATTCTACTCTGTTGAAAACATGGATGATGAGAAAATTAAACAGCCTTCTTGCTGGTTTGGAGAAAGTGTTTAGTGGACAGGTTAGAGGATCAAGCCAGCCACAACATTCCTTTAAGTCAAAGCTAATCCAGAGCAACGGCTTGGATTTAGCTCAGTTGGTAGAGCACTGCACTGCAGTCTCTGAGGTCCTGAGTTCAATTCTCAGCACCGCAAAAATGGGAGAAGGACGTGGCAACCCACTCCCAAGGCAATCTCGAAGGAGTCAGCCATTGAAAACCCTATGAGGGTCGCTATGAGTTGGATACTGACTCGACTGCACCTAACAACAACAGCAATCCAGAGCAAGGCATTAACTCTCTTTAATTCTAGGAAGGCTGAGAGAGGTGAGGAAGCTGCAGAAGGAAAGCCTGAAGCCAGTAGAGGTTGCTTCATGAGGTTTTAGGAAGAACCGCCTCTACAACATACCTGTGCGAAGTGAAGCAGCCAGGAGCTGATGGAGAAACTGCAGAGAGTTATCCAAGAGATCAAGATCTAGATCACTGATGGAGGTTGCTACCCCAAAGAACAGAGTTTTAGTGTAGATGAATCAGTCTTATATTTTAAGAAGATTGATCTGGGGCTTTCACAACTTGTTTGCCTGGGTTCAAGGCTTCAGCCTAACCTTTAGCAGCCAATATCCTGATCAGTCAGTATCTGTCAATACAGAGGCAAGATCCATCCCCCGCAACTAAAAGATTACAATCACAGATTCCATGAAAACTCGTGTGATCTTTAGTATTTTTAGTAATAAAATATTTTTAAGATATGCACATTTTTTAGACATGATGCTATTGCACATGTAATTGACTACAGTATGTTGTTGTTGTTGTTGTTAGGTGCCGTCGAGTTGCTATCCGACTCATAGCAACCCTCATAGGGTTTTCAATGGCAGATTGTTTCGGGATTGCCTTGGGAGTGGATTGCCAGGTCCTTCTCCCATTTGTGTGGTGCTGGGAATTGAACTCGGGACCTCAGAGACTGCAGCGCAGTGCTCTACCAACTGAGCTAAATCCCAGCCCAGTCTACAGTATAGTATAAGCATAACTTTTATATGCACAGTAAATCCAAAATGTTCATGATTTGCTTTACTGTAATATTTGTTTTATTGCTGTGGTCTGGGAATTGAACCCACAATATGCATGAAGTATGCCTGCGTATGACATCTATAATAACAACATATTATATATTATTTTATAGTATATCTAGCATTTAATGGGGCTGGGATTTAGCTCAGTTGGTACAGCTCTGCTCTGCAGTCTCTGAGGTCCTGAGTTCAATTCCCAGCACTGCAAAAACAGGACATGGCAATCCACTCTGGAGGCAATTCCAAAACAATGAGCCATTGAAAACCCTATGAGAGTTGCTGTGAATCAGAGACCGATTTGAGGGCACCTAACAATAACAACAACACAACAACGACGATGACATAGCATTTATATTGTGCATGAATGTTTATGTTCATATTTAAATTTTCTTTCATAATATTCCATAACACTATTTTCCTGTACATTTTTATATGTTTGTGTACATGGTATATAGTTTGCTAGTTTTTTAAATATACCAGTGAACTGAGAGTTAAAATAGTTAATTGCTGTTTTTTCTTCACATAGAAGAAAATATTGGCATGAATTCTTTTCCAAGGAATTTTTATATAAATTCCTGAGAACTACAAATATTCTATATTCAAACAAACAAACAACAACAACAAAAAGAGGAGAGCAAAAAGTTGCATATGGAGGGGTCATTCTCTGAGTGTGTGTCCCCTGATGGCCTGAGGTGCTTTGAGTTTTCTTCTGTTTGGTGATATCTGGTGCTACTATGACCTACATTTGTTTCTTTTTTATTTTAAGTCTCTTATCTACTGATGCTTCTGTCATTTCCTGCTGTTTGTTCAAGCTACTATAATGCTTTTGGTTTCTTTCTTATCAGCTAGCATTTGGCCCAGATTCAGAATATTTGGGTGGTGTTGGGGGTAGAATATAGCATTCAGGGATAACAAGTGACTTGGACTCTCAGACAGGGGACAATACACATTATGCTGTCCCTGAGGTATGTACCCAAGAAAAGTTATAATAGGGTGGGGGAAATCATTTAAAATGAGTCCAGAAAATTTAAAGCAAGGAGTAATCTGAAATATACAGTGTCCTGCCAAAAGAGGCATTTGAAAGTAGTTTTAGAGTAAGAAGGCCATGAAAAAGGTAGGCTTATGTTTGAGGCCTGTTACAAGGTGTTCCTACATGACAAAGGAAATGTAGAATACCCAGTGATTGTTTTGCTTTGATATTTTTTCATCTAGGAGAAAGAGCTTTCAATTAGAGATGGAACAAACCTGCTTAACAGGAATTTGATTCCTTAAGAGGGGTGGAAATGGTGAATGAACCCTTAGTTCATCCTCGAGTTCACATTTGAAGGGATTTTGGAAGCATCACTGGTTGTCTCTCTAGATTCAAAGAGCTGAAGATGTTCTAAGACATTAAAGATAATGTTCCAGGAGGTGTAAGAGAAGAATTTATAAATTACTGCGTGGTCAATGTAATCTCAAACTTTAGCAGAATTTCCAAACAGAACAAAACTGCTATCACTAGATGCACTGGGTTTAAAAATTAATCAGTCCTTGACTGTCTTTGGGGGAAAATTTTTGCTGAAGGGTTAGAAATTTGTTCCTTCTTTCAACTGAACACACTGTCTAAAAAAGAATGACATTGTTGTATGTAAATTTTTGTAGTTATTTATAATTAATCTTATACTACTTAAAAATGTGTATTTTCTATGTGTGTGAGAACTTAGAAAAGTAGCAGTGATAAATAGATCACTTTCAGAATCCACAGACAAATCATGTTGTACTAACTTGACATCCCTTTTTTTAAACCGTTGCTTAACTGGGTGTGCAGGAACTTTATGTGTGTGGTGAGTTTGGATTGTTTTTACAGCAGTTCTTATGCTAGTCTTATGGAGTAGATGGCAAAATACGAATTTGATAGAAATGATTATCTTAGTTCTTAGTTGTAAAATTAAACAACCAGCCCAATGTTTATTTTTTAGTCGGATTACTGTGTCTCTCTGTGGGAGATCTCTAGTGACATTTTGCAAGGTTCCAGCATTATGTCCTGACCCATTCAGAAGTACAATCAGGCCTTCTAGTTGTTACCCATCCTCCACCTTAGATATGCACAGGATAGTAACATAGAGCATGGATTCTGGAGTCAGACGGCTTAGATAAGAATGTTGAGTCCAAGCCAAGTTACTCTAAAGTCTTTTATCTTTAAAAGTAACAGAAACAAGCCTGGCACAGTCCTGTTTGCCTATAATCCAAGTGATTCAGGAGGTGGAGGTAGGAGGATTCCAAATTCAAAGCCAGAACCAGCATGTCGTAACTTAATAAGACCCTGACTCAAATTAAAAAGTAAAAAATGGGCTGGGGATGCAGCCCAGTGGTGTAGCACTTGCAAAGTATGTATGACGTCCTGTGTTCAACCCCCAAGTATTGCAAATAAATAAATGAATAAACAAATAAATAAATAAAATAACTGAAACAATTTGCTATGTTACAAAAGAGTAGATACTCAATAAATGTTAATGGATTAATCCCTTAGTTGAAAGAATAAGGATAACTATTTCTAGCAACTCAAACGTTGTTTATAACAAGATAACATTTATTATGTACATATATAAAACTAAACATAACTTTATTAAAAGTCAATTATAAATATACTTGTGATGGAATTCAATCATTTAGTGAAATCAATCACTTAAAAATATAATTATGCATGAGAGAGAGATTCTGGGGTATTTGTTGACTGACATTTCAGGTATCAGTATAACACTGCTGTCAAAATAGGCTTCATTTCAGGCTACATTAATAGAGACATGATTTAAATATAAAATACCATGTTTAGTTTGAGAATTTATGTGGGTGAACACATTGACAAAATGGAGTAAAGGATAGATAAAACCACTGAAGTTTACTAAAAATCCATATCCTTTGAAAGATATTTGAAGCAATGGAATATGTTTAACATGCAAATGAGAAAATAGGACCCTCTTCAGAAAGATCATGGACAGGCATGAGGCTGAAAGATTAGAGATGCTTTGCATGGCTCCAAAATATATAACAAGAGCAACTGGTACTATTTACCAGAATTAATACTGTGACTTCCTTACTATTTAAGATGTATAGAGTATGAATCCTGGCTCAGTGGAGGTTGCTTTCTTCATTGCTCAAAGTTTTCAAGCTGGATATATATTCAGTAGAGATGAACTAGGTGTCAATACTACCTGAGGCCTTATAAGAAATATAGTTCTTTGTGGAGAGGTTAAACAAAGAACTCCCATGGGGCACCATGACACCTTCATGTAATGCCAGTGACCCAGGAGGCTGAGGTAGGAGGATTACAAGTTCAAGGCCAAAGCAGCCTGTACAATTTTGCAAGACTCTGTCTCAAAATAAAATATAAAAAAGGGGCTGAGGGTACTGCTTAGTGGTGGAATACTTGCCTATAATGCACAAGCCCCTGAGTTCATTCCCTCAGTATTAGGAAAAAAAAAAGAAAAGAAAAAGAAAGAAAAAGAAAGGAAGAAAGAAGAAAAATCCCAAAACTGACTAGGTTGTTCAAGTGGAGCAGAGAATCTGGGCAGATTTTTTTTGTTGTAGGGGAAAAAAAATTAGAAGATTCTGGTTATATGAAAATCAGGATTAGGGAGTGTGGCCTGGGAACTGCAATTGAGAGTAGTACAATATATTGAGGCCTTGTTTGCACACATTGAAATGTCACACTGTACCTTTAAATGTGTAAAAGTACTCTGTGTCAATTAATAATAATAATATATTTTAAAAGAGTAGTATAAGGTAAACAACTATAAAAAGTTTACACATAACAAGTAATATATACCATTCCTTTTTAGAAAGTATGTTCAGTTGAAAAAGGGATCAGATTCCTAACCCTTCAACAAAATTTCTTCCCTAGGACAGTCAAGGACTGATTAGTCAATTTAAAAACCCAGTGTATTCAGTGATAGCATTTTTCCCAAAGAATATACAGAATATTGAATAAACATTATAATAAAAGTTTTGTTTTCTTCCCCTATCCACCAAATACCTATAATCTTAGTAATGAGCCAGGCTCTGTGGCACCTGCCTGTAATCCCAGCAGTTTGGGAGGTGGAGACAGGAAGATTGCAAGTTCAAGGCCAGAGGTAGCCTGTGTAACCTGTCTCAAGATAAAAAGTGGGCCAGAGGTGCAGCTCAGAGGTAAAGAGCCTGTAAAAGTGTGCATGAAGCCCTGGGTTCAACTCCACAGTACCAAAAAACAAACAAACAACTTAAATTTTGAATTTAAGCTCCACACTTTGATGAAGCTCATTCTTTGTTCCCCAAACTGTTACCTCCAAATCTTTTAGAAGCTAAGAGGTGGGTTATGTTTGGCTGCCTCAGTTTTCCTACTACACGTTTTTTAAGGTTTATAAAAAACAAGTGTAAAGGAGAACACAGATATAAATTACAGGTAACTCTTCATCTGCTGAGGATGAGGAAGGAACAGTCATGTGACCGTGCATTGATTGTCCTATTTCCAACACTGTTCTGCACTGTTGAGACTCAGAGTAATACCTATTAAAAAAAAAAGCCCATAGCTGAGGTTGTTATCATACCTTTAAGAATGTCCTAAGACTGAACAAAGCAGCTGGGTGCTATGGCACACACCTGTAGACCCAGTGACTTGGAAGGCTAAGCAGGAGTTTGAGGACAGAGAAAGCCTGTGCACCTTAGGGAGATCCTGTCTCAAAATAAAAAAAAATAAATAACAAATGGGCTAGGGGTGTAGCTTAGTGATGGACACTTGCCTAGCATATGTGAAGCTCTGGGTTTCAGACATCAACTCCCCATACTGGAAATAAAAAAAGATTGAGCAAAGCTAAAATTGCGTTTTGCAAGTGTCTTGATAACCGGACCAATTCCTTGTTCCTTGACCACTTGTTCCAGCACCTATCGTATCATAGTATTTTGCTGATTGAGAACACTTCTAAAGACAGCAAAAAGTCAGGACAATGGCCAGATTAAGACTATGGCCAACAGTGGGGCAGTGGAGAGAGTTTTCTAAAAGCACTGAATAGTAAGAACTGACATGCCAATGTTGCTAGAAGTGATATAAAGGATGTGTAATGGAAAAAGCCAGTGCTGTATTATTCTGTACCCCATCATCGTTTACTAATAAAGGGAGATTAAAAAAAAAAAAGAATGGACATGCCAGGGTGCACCAAAGGAAAAGATGTGTTCACTGGTCTTGTGGGACTTGGGATTTAATGCAGTGCAGCGTGCTTCTCCTGTTTTCCTTCTTTTCTCTTTCCTCCTCGTCCTTGTCCTCCTCGTCCTCATCCTCGTCCTTCTCCTCCTCCTCTTCCTCCTTCTTCTCCTTCTCCTCACTGTTTTCCTTCTCCTCTTCTTATTTCCTATTAGTACTTTTTCCTTCTGACATTGTTTTCATTATGAAACATAACATGCAACTTGTTGTTAGGTGCTATCAAATTGGGTCTACTTCATAATGACCCTCCATG
The DNA here is from genome assembly GCA_007922755.1 of Pedetes capensis. Classification (NCBI taxonomy): domain Eukaryota; kingdom Metazoa; phylum Chordata; class Mammalia; order Rodentia; family Pedetidae; genus Pedetes; species Pedetes capensis. The sequence continues at coordinate 388 of VMDO01035429.1, read as the reverse complement.
CTTTGCAAATGCTGGACCACTGAGCTGCTGCCTCCAGCCCATTTTTTTTTTAACTTTTTTTGTTTTGTTTTGTTTTGTTTTGTTTTGTTGTTTGTTGTTTTGAGCTCTTGAATTCCTTTTTTTTTAAAATTGGAAACTTTTAATGTACACCTTAATGTGATTCATTCTGACATGCTTTTCATTGTGACCTTTCCATATATGCATTTTGTTGTACATTATACATATAAGTTCCCCCTTACCCTTTTGTGCGCTTCCTCCCCCATCCCACCCCCACTTCAAAGACTTCGCTCCCATTTACTTGTCTTTTTATGGTAATATTTTTCTATATATACTTGGGTTCCAGTTCTGTTTAAGATAGAAACTTTTTCTGTAGTGAACTTTCTTTTTA
>VMDO01035428.1:0-15880 GCA_007922755.1 Pedetes capensis | reverse complement strand
GTCTTTCTATATAGTACAGACTGGCCTTGAACTTGCTATCCTCCTGACTCAGCCTCCTCATTACTGAGATTATAGACATGTACCACCATGCCCACATGATCAACATATTTTCTTACTAGTTATCAAAATATACATATTAGAACATACTTTCAACTGAGATGAGTATTTTAAAAATAAAATATATCATATATTACTTGCTCTGCTTTTCTCTGATTAGGTTTGGCTGCTGACTAAAGATTTTCTTGTTTTATGGGGCAAATGCTTTCTTAAAATATAAGCTTTTCTTTGAGTTATTCCTACCTTTTCTAGTATCAGAGAGTTTTATTCCTTAATATGTCATAATCCTTTCTACTTTTCTTCCTTCTATTTATAAAGAAATAAATTATTCATCTGTTTTTCTCAGGGCTGAAAGATTGGTCTCCCTAACTAGGGTTAAAGAAAATTAGGATTGATGCCCATCTTTACTGTTAGAACCTAAAGAAATTCTCAGTCAGATTTCATGACACTGTTGATTCAATTACAGATCAGTGTCAAACATTTTTGGCAGAGTTAGCTATAGAATCAATAGTCTTCTCTTCTGTTGGCCCAAAGGGATGCCAGCGGTTGTGGTTTTTAAATGTCTGTATTTGGTTTCCTAAATTTCATAAGCTTGTATGTTACTAAGATTGACTATCAAAGCAAAATGATTATCATTTCATACAAAGAATGTTTACATTTTTCCAGAAGAAAACACTCAAGTGAGTGCAAGAATTATTTTAGTGTGCTTATAATTTCAAGACTGTGAGAAATGATATTCTGATTTCTAATACAATCCCTATGTTAAAATTTTTCATGGAAAAAGGATGCACATTTTAGTAATCTCTTAGTTTTAAAAAACTGAGACTTTAAACCTGAAGATGTCCTAGAACAAGGACAAATAAGAGCTGTGGGGTATAAGTTAGAAAGAGTTAGTGTAGCAATGGCATTGGTGTTTAGATCTCTTGGGTAACATATGTCTTATGTTTGAAAGACTACATTTTTTTAAAGAACTGGGAGGTTGAACCCAGTGCCTAGTATATGCTAGGCAATCATTCTATCACTGTGCACTTCCAACCCCTTTTGCATTTTATATTTTGAGACAAGGTTTCTCTAAGTTCCAGAGGCTGCCTTTGGCCTAGACCTCATGATCTTCTTGCCTTAGTCTCTCAAGTCAGGAAATATGGCATCTATCACAATGCAAAAATGGGAGAAGGACATGGCAGTCCACTCCTGCAGCAATCTTGAAAGAACAATCAGCCATTGAAAACCTTATGAGTGTTGCTATGAGTCAGACCTGACTCCATGGCACCTAACAAGAACAACACATCTGTCTAACCTGTATTTTTGACCAATTATCCACCCTTTGACTACTCTAATGAAGAAGCATAATAGAAATAACATAAATCAGTGATGTTCATGCTAAAATAGTATAATTCTTTTTCTAATAATTCAACTATTTTGTATTTGTATGATCACATAGACCTTTATAATTTACTTTTAACAGTCTAGGTAGAGCACTGCTCAGTATTCTCTGAGGACCCAGGTTTGGACCCCAGCACCCCCAAAAGAGGAAAATGATATGGCAATCCACTCCCAAACAATATGGAAATAACAGCCATTGAAAACTGTATAAGGGTTTTTACGAATCAGACTCAATTCAATGGCACCTAACAACAAAAACAAAATAGTTTTGTTATAATTTAGTTTGGAATTTTTAAAAACTTAAAAGTGTAAGGCTTCAGAATTAGAATGTTTGCATTCATTGAAAGAGTCATCCACTTTCAAAATGGAAAAGGCAATAAGAAAGAATGGCATGTTTGGGGTGTAGTTTTGCACACATGCATGATCACTTGGGTAAAATCTGACTGTTGCTGTCAACCATTAACACATTCTTCTCTTGTTTTGTTTCATAAGATATTTTCAAGTTGTTAAGCTCACCCATCAGCACAAGTCTACCTAATACTTTGTGTTTTCTAATTTGTCTTTCCAGTATAAACCTGTAATGTTAATATAGCTTAGTACCTGATCAAAAACAGATATATATGTATGCAAAATGTATATATATATATATATATATATATATATATATATATATATATATACACACACACATACATACCTACAGCCATAACCCTGTGGGCCATAGCCCTGTGGCATCCGATCCCATCAGATCTTGGAAGCTAAGCAGGGTAGGGCCTGGTTAGTACTTGGATGGGAGACCACCTGGGAAAACCAGGTGCTGTAGGCTTGAGAGAGGGACCTAGCAACCCACTTCCAAAAAACCATCTGCCATTGAAAACCCTATGAACAGCAGAGAAGCACTGACAATAGTGTTTCCCCTGTTGTATCCAGGGTCGCTATGAGTCGGATACTGACTTGACAGCACCTAACAACATGTGTATATATAAACATTATATGTATTCTTCATATATATATATATATATATATATATATATATATATATATATATATATCACATCTATACACAAATATTTCAACAATAAAAATGTATCCAGTGTAATCTTTATTGAGTACAAGATATAAAAATATCAAAAATAACTATAGACTGTCATTCTTCTCTTATTTCTCCATGTCACATTCTTTTGGAAAACTTCATCTTTTCCTGCTAAATATCGAAGAATATTATTGTTGTTTCATTTATGTTTCCTTATATTTTCAAGTTCCATCTTCTTTATGTTTACATCTCTTATCATGAGAAGCTGTCAAATTTTCTTTTCATGTCATCCTCTCACTTTTTCCATGCACTATTTCCATTGCCAAAATAGTAAAGTTTTTAGAATACAAGCTGCCTTTACTGGTCTGACTACATTGCCAAAGTAAGTTTTGTCTTTTACCTTTTCAAGATACTGAACATCCTCTTTCTCTAAACACTTAAAGCCATCATAGAGGATTTCTATAGTAGAAAGCCATCTTTATTCCTGTTCCTTTATTTTTTATAGATGTTTTAATTTCTCAAATTTGTCCCCCAAATAAATGAGCACAAAATACTGAGACACAACACAAAGGTGGGAAGAATTCTGCATTTAAAAGTATACACTGAAGACCTACCAATATGACACGCAATCATATACCCCAGTTGAAAAGAGATAAAATACATATACATAAATGTTCTTTTTAGTACTATGCCAAACAACTAAACTATGGGAACAACCAAAGTGCTCATCATCAATGAATGAATGGACTAAGTAAATGTGGCATAAACATACATTGAATATTATTTAGTGACAAATAGAAATAAAGTATTGATACTCTTGTTCTTGATGTGGTGGTTGTTGTTAGGTACTATGGAGTCACATCTGACTCATAGTGATCTTATGTACAGCAGAAGTAAATGCTCTCCAACACACTGCACCATAGCTGGCACTGTGTCAGTGCTTCTGTGCTATTCATAGGATTTTCAGTGGCTACTTGTAAAGGAGGCAAAATTTTAACTCTATTCTCTTAGATTTCTTCAGCTGAGCTTGAGAAACTGACACAGATGAACAGAAAAAAAAGACATTCAAATGTATTTGATAGAATTTGTACATGATATAAGTTGCATATAAGGAATGAAGACTCAAAAAAAGAGACAAAACCTAAATGCCTTTATCCTAGCTTGAACAGAGAAAGGTAACTGTGAAAAAATAACTAAACTGTGGGGAGGCTAAAGCAAAATAAAAATAACTTAATGAAATCTATATAGAATTCTCTTGGTCTCAACTTCTTGTTCTTGATGATAAGAATGTTACTTCTTTCTCTGGTTTAGAAAGAACATCTTCTGCTTGAAGATTTTATCTTTTGCTTTCAGTAAGAAAAAGGGAAGAGTCAGAGTGTCTTTCTTGAGACTTCTGTTTTACTATGTGCCTTTATCTCAAAATGATCCTTATGTAAAACTTGCATATTCTGAGATGATGTATTTGTTAATGTGCTGCCATGTGGAAAAAGCTTGAAAGCACTATAGGAAGTGAAAGAAATTGGACACAAAAGGACAAATATTGTGTGATTCTATTTTATGAAGTATCCAGAATAGTTGAATGCAAATCCATATAGAGAGAAAGTACTGGCAATACCAAGAATTAGGGGGAATGGAAATTGAAAAGTGACAACAGGATTTTCTTTTGGGGTGAAGAAAATATTTTTGAAGGAAATATTTAGGCTGTTGTTGTTGTTGTTGTTGTTGGGTGCCATCCAGTCATGTCCAACTCATAGCAACCCTCATAGGGTTTTCAATATCTGATCGATTCTTTCGGGATTGCTTTGGGAGTGGATTGCCACGTCCTTCTCCCATTTTTGCAGTGCTGGGAATTGAACCTGGGGCCTCAGAGACTGCAGAGTAGCCTCTATCAGCCATACCATTGTGGTGTCCACTATAGGCTGTAGTTTTCCAATACATTTTTGGATGTGTGGTCCTGGGGGTTAAGCCCAGGGCCTCGCACTTGCATGTTTTACAAGTGCTGCACCTTGAGCTGCTCCCACCCCCAAACTCATTTTTGTACTTTGTGAGACAGGGTTTTGCTAAATTACTCAGACTGCCTCTGGTCTCCAACTTGTGATCCTCCTGCCCCCGCCTCCCAAGCTGTTTTATAGACATGCACCACCATGCCCAGCTCTGTTTTCCAATATTTTGAAGGTACTTAGTATCACTGAGTTATATAATTTAGAATGATTAACTCTATGTGATATGAATTTCACCAGAGTGTTTTTTTTTTTAAAGAGAGGACAGTATCCCAAATGTGTGTTTGGAGCCAATAATTACAAACAGATATAAACAAATATAATAGCCTATGAAAGAATTGTCTAATATTTTGGCTTCCCTGGGCCACATCAAGTAAAGAACAATTATCTTGGGCTGCATATAAATTATATAACTAGTGAATATACATAAGAAGAGTTATTTTATATATTTTTATTATAAAGTTCAGAAAAATGAGAAATATATAAAAGTGAGAAATTTGACTTTGTTTATGTAAAATTAGTCTATCAGTGTCTGGTTCAATGGAAGTAATCATAATCTTTAGTGAGTTCTCAGTAAATTTTCCAATAGTTCATGGAATCTAGAACTGGTTTTATTAAATTTCAAAAATATTATCAGCAATTGCTCTGTTTTACCTGCTAAGTTGCCCTACGCTCATGTAATCTCTAATGTATCTTTGTTGTTGTTAGGTCCCAGCGAGTCCTGTCTGACTCATAGCAACACTTACAGTGTTTTCAGTGGCTGATTGTTTCAGAATTGCCTCCAGAATGGATTGCCACTTCCTTCTCCCATAATGAATCTTTAAGTTGTTTTAAACAGCTTTGAATCACTCAAATTCAGCACAATTATACTCAACTGGGGGCTGGGATTTCGTTCAGTTGGTAGAATGCAGCTCTGTGCTGTCTGAGCCCTTGAGTTCAATCCCCAGCACTGCAAAAACAGGAGAAGGACATGGTGGCAATCCACTCCCAAAGTAATCCTGAAAAAATCAGCCATTGAAAACCCTGCCAGTATCTGTGAGTCAGACACGAATTGAGAGCACCTAACAACAACAACAGTCAACTGAATGGGTGGTAGAGAATGGTATTAACCCAATTCATGTTATGGACTATGTCAAATTTACACTTATTTGCAGGTTAGAATTTGATAGTATTCTACCATCCTAATATAGTTTAAAGAAGCATTAGGTGTGATTCTATAAACATATACAGTATCTCTTTGGAACTTCAAAACTGGGGTCATAAAGAAAATAAATGGTGTAAAACACATGATGTTAAAAGATTCTGTTGTTGTTGTTGTTAGGTGCCGTCCAGTCAGTATCCGACTTACAGCAATCCACATAGAGTTTTCAATGGCTGACTGTTTGGGGATTGCCTTGGGAGTGGATTGCCAGGTCCTTCTCCCATTTCCACAGCACAGCGCTCTACCAACTGAGCTAAACCCAGCCCAAAAGATTCTGTAGGGCCACATTACTAACTGTCCTGGGCCGCATGCAGCCTGTGGGCCATGGGTTGGACATATCTATCCTAAGCAATATTTTCTTTGCTGTGTTCTTATTTTTTCTTTATGAACTCTTGTCTTGAAGCCTTTTTTCCCCCACATCTGATTCCAGGCTTTAAAACACAACAAAAATATAATTGCCCTCAGTTGCTCTAGGTTATGTTTTATTAGTTAGTTAACATTTATTTTAAGTGGTTGAAGATATTTGAGTGTTCCTGAGTTGTGTACTAATGCAGTACTAAAACATGCCCTGTCAGGTCTTAATGTCATCAACAACCTCACACTAAATAAGTGAAAAGTGATTGAAATTTAAATGTCATTTATCCTGTAATGCTAACTAACTTAGTCAGATATGATTAAATGATTAATCCTTATTTCACTGGAAATCATAAATATTTCTGTATTCTGGTGTTAGGTACTACATATTTTTTTCTAGATGATTTTAACTATAGACCATCTTCTAGTTCCTTTATATTATATGTGCTCTGTGTTTTCGTTTAAAGTATCCCCAGACATACGGAAGAAACATAGGGACAGTTATATTATAAAAGTCTTGGAAATTGGGGAAATGTTCATGTAATGGGGTTTTATACCAGAACTCTTATGTAAAGTTGAACACCAATGTTATCAGAATATAAAATATATAATCTATGTGTGAAATGAATCCAGTGCTAGTCTGGGTTTTACTTTATCTCTGAGAATTTAGAAAAATTGTGGACATTTCTTGCTACAATTATCCATGGTTTTATGTTTCTATGAAAGTAGAGTATTTCATGACATATATGCCTCTTAATATTTTGAAATGAATTAAGTTAACAGTAATATTATAAAGTCCTTGGGTTAGCAAAGTAAAATTGTGTAATGAAAATACCTCCAAAATTATCTTTAGACTCTGCCTTCAGGTAAAAGGCTGAATGAATTTGAGGAAATATCTTTACTTCACTGAGCCCACAATTTTCCTTATCCATAAAATGGGAATAATTTCCATCTTCATGACTTTTGTAGCAGTTACATTAATTTACACATGAAAAATGTCTGGCATACTGCCCTGCACCTCAACTAGTTTTCCATTTTGACCTGACAAATATAATTTTTCATTCTTTAAATTCCAAATAAATATCACATTTTAGGGAAAATGAATACATGCATCAAAAAAATTGAGAATGATCATAATCTATCTGTAAATTTAATGACATTTGCATAAGAAATGCAATTTTTTAGATGTTATCAGTTTGTCTAAATTTCATCTCAAAGAATAAATGATTTGTGAATATTTCAGATTCTAATCTCAGATCCATTACCTTCTTGAGCCTCTCAATGATTTTGTCTAATACTGAATGTGATTACCTCTATATTTTGATTATGGTCAAATTTCCTTTTCCTGTTCCTAAGACTGTGACATCAAGCTGCCTCATTTTCAATACAAGTATCTAATATACTTTTCAGAGTTAAATTTATGCTCCAAGTTGACATGTTGACTCCCTAGAGCTTTTCTCCTTAGTCCCAAATCTTAGTAATGGCTATAACATTCATCCAATTGACAAAGATGAAACTTTTAAAATTATTCTTCTCCATTGCTATTTTTTTGTTTGAAATCCTTACTCAAAACACCACCAAATATTTTTCCAAAAGCATTTCAAATATAGCCACTTCTCACCAACCATATTATTAACATTTCATCCCAATATGCCATTATGGTATTACAACAGACTGTAGCTTGTCTTCCAGTTTCAATTTTGCCCCTGTATGGAATACTCATCACATAATAGTCAGAATGAACATTTCACTAGCTGAATAAAGTCATGCAATTCATTGCTCAAAATAGGCATGGCTTCCTATTACTTTAAAAATAAACAGAAAATATTTTATTTTATTTCATTTTAGTTTATTGATTGAATGATTGAGACAGTGTTTCATTATGAGCCCAGTGTGGCCTGAAGTTCATGAACCTCCTACCTCCAGCCCCTGAGTACTGAAATTATGGGCAAATACATCAAAAGCAATATTAATGAAGATAAATGTTTTCTTAAATGCACATTTCTAAAAATGTTCAGATCCACAATAAAGACACAACGTTCCATTGCTTTACAGACTGCAAATTCTCTTCTGCTTATGATAGTTTCTAAACCCATCTAGGTATCTACTGATTACATACTAATACATAAGAAAATAAGACAAATTACTAGACCTTATAGAAAAAAAAGACACACTGGGCGCAGTGGCATATGCCTGTAATGCCAGCAACTCAGGAGGCTGAGACAGGAGGATCATAAGTTTGAGTCTGGAGGCAGCCAGTGCATAATTTAGCAAGATCTTGTCTCAAAATAAAAAGTAAAAACCGAGCTGGAGGTGCAACTAGTTGTAGAGAACTTGTAAAGCATGTATGAGGCTCTGGATTCAACCCCCCAGTACCACAAAAAGAAAGAAAAGAAAGAAAAGGAAGGAAGGAAGGAAGGAAAGAAGGAAGGAAGGAAGGAAGGAAAGAAGGAAAGAGGGAAGGAAGGAAGGAAACGCAGAGGTTTGGACAACTTTACATAAAGATCTGAGCACAGGTTTTAAAACAGGATATTTTTGTTTGTTTCCCTTCAATTAAGAAATAAGAACCAAACACACAAATACTGGAAAAATATTTTTAGTACCAGGGAAAGGGGAAAGGAACAATAAAAATAGTTTATTTTAAAGGAGAATATGGACGATATTATATGACTGTACAAGGTGGCTGTGAGATGAATCCTGAGGTGCCTAGTTATCCTAGCGGCAGTAAGAGGTGACTTTGAAAAACAAAACTAGCACAGAAAACCTTGCTTTCTTGAGGTAAATTCCTCTGTACCAGAGACATGGGGAATAGTCACTTTAGTTTGGATGAGAGTGACAGGAAAAGCTCTGTGCATGATTCAAAAATCTATGAGAAAAAAGGTAATAAAAATTTTATTTTATTAAAGTCATTTCTGGAAGATACAGTTGGGAATCAGATATCTGCATGCTAATTGCATAGTTCAAAATTTTCTGAGATCCTTAATTTTGAACAAGGAAAGAATAAAGGCAATATGATTTTTAATAAAATGATAGTCATGCAGGATAACTTTTTCAAAGAAGTGTGACTTTTTAGGGCTGTGAATCATTCCATGATACAAGTAATATATAGCAGCTTCCACGTCGAGTTGTAATTCTAGCAGCTCTGGCTGGGCACTGTAAAGAGGGTTGAGAAGCATATTTATCATTAGACACATAATTTACTATTCATATGATCAGAAAAAATCTATAAATAAGCATTTTAAAAGTCATTTTACTTATTTGCAACTTTTTTCACCTAATTATTATTAGAATTCACTTTTATTATAACTAGACTTTATGTCTAGTGTGGTGGCATATGCCTTGCCTGTAATCCCAGTGAAAAGAGAGGTAGAGGTAGGAGTATCATAAATTCAAGGCTGGAGGCAACCTGTATAACTCAGTCAGAACCTGACTCAAAATTTTAAAAAAATAAGAAATGGGCTGGGGATGCAGCCCAGTAGTAGAGCACTTGTGAAGTATGTGTGAGGCCCTGGGTTCGACCTCCAAGTACCAAAAATAAATAAACAAATAAATAAACAAATAATATTTTATTAATTTGAAGGTTAACTTTACTTTGGAAAAGGATAAATATTTTTCTTAAAGTTCTTTCAAATTTAAGAGGAATTATTTAATTTGCATTGCACTTCAGAGAAAAATACAGTTAACCTTAACAAGGAGAAGGAAAGTCTCTGGTACATATAGTAATTTGCTTCAATACACCTGTGTAGATTTTGAGATTTTGATAGATTTCAGCAGTCATATTATCTCAGGATTCTACTATGGAAAGTAAAGGGGATGTGAAGTATCAAAGGATTATAATAAAAGAAATTTATAAACACTATGCTAAATTTCTTTTATGGGGATATCATTACTTCATTTTTCCACTCAAAAAGAATTATTCAGTGCCCAGTATCTTCCAGGTACATGAAATAGTAAAGCTGAATAGAGTCTCAAGTCTACTACTTTGGCTATCTTTTCATTTTTAGTCCAGTCATTGAGCTAATCAGTGACAGAGCAAGATATGGAACCAAAGTCTGTTCAGAAATCAGAGGCTGGGAGTTCTTTTCTTTTACTTTCTTTTCTTTTGTTTTTCCTTTCTTTTATTTCCTTGTCTTCTTTTCTTTATCCTAAACCATATTTCTTGTTAATGAATTGGAACAATTTGTTTAGGAATGCTTAAAACTCTGAATTAAATATAGTAGTATAATTTTTCTAATATTTTATATTAGCAGAGCAGAGAGGAGTATGACAGAAATAAGTATACTCAGGAGGTTGAGAGTGGCTTATGTGTATGACCTTTATCCCTAGTATTTTTAATTTTTGGAAAGATAGAAATGACTCTGAGTAATGTAAGCCATTTGACTTGCTGTGGCTTTAATGTATTCTGTTATTTTTATAGTTTCTGGAAGAGATTTGAAAGTGACTTCAACTATTGTAGCATTAATTTGAATGTTTGTCCTCAAAATGACTCATTTGCCACCAAGAACATTTTTAAAATGTACGCTCACATTCTTCAATGCAATTAAAGTAGGTATTGAACATGTGTACTAATAAATATCCAGGTTTTAAAAGCATAGACTATATAGTGATAATTTTAAAATGCTCATGATATCAATTACATTATGTCATGCTGCAATATATAATACAACAGGCTTTGTTAGGACAATGCAGACAGAGCCCAGAATCATGAGGTGGAAGTAAAGATGATTTTCTTCTGCCTTAATAGCTTTAATTGCAGGATACAATAGAACACATCTGCTTCTCTCTCTAAAATTTAATTTCATCATGTGTCTAAAAGCTGTCCCACCAGGCATGCCACTTGACTGTTATGTCACCCAATCCTGTTCCACCTGAACAAATTCATGGCAATGTGTGCTGAATGTTCCTTTGCTCAGAAGTATAAATTCACTGTTCACACTGAATTAGGTATAGTTTAAGCTTCTTGGTATAAACTAATTTACCATGATAAACCCAACTTCTGCACCTAAATAAATAAGATATAAGGTTTAGAATTGACATTTTACTCAGAAATAAAAATAGAAATATGCTTTACATATTTAAAAAAGAAATTGTGATATTTTGAGTAAGGCAGCAGATCTAAGTGTAAAGAAAAGCAAAATAAGCTGTGCATGGTGATGCACACCTATAATCCCCACACTCAGAATACTGAGGCAAGAGGATCATGAGTTCAAGTCCAATCTGGAATAAATACTGTATTCCAGGCCAGAATGAGCTACACAATAATACCCCATCTCAAAGGAAAAAGGAAAGGAAAAGCAGAACATTAATTTTAAATGTATATAGAATTTCTAAAGAATAGAAACAACAAATTGAATTAATCCAACCACTGAAAAGGGGCAATCTTGGCCAGAAAAATTTTACCTTTCAGAGAATCATCATATGATCCAATCATTTGGGTCTATATCCGAAAGAAATCAAATCAGTATGCTGGAGAGTTATCTTTACTCTCAAGCTTATTGTAGCATTATTAAAAATAACCAAGACATTGAATCAAGTTTCCATGAACAGATGAATAGATAAAGAAAATATGGCATATATGTGTGTATATTTATATTCCATTATATGTACTTATGCCTGCAGCTGTAGCCCTGTGGCATCCGATCCCGTCAGATCTCGGAAGCTAAGCAGGGTCGGGCCTGGTTAGTACCTGGATGGGAGACCGCCTGGGAATACCAGAAGCTGTAGGCTTGGGAGAAGGACCTGGCAACCTCCTCCCAAAAATCAATCTGCCATTGAAAACCCTATGAACAGCAGAGAAGCACTGACAATAGTGTTCCCCTGTTGTACAGAGGGTCGCTATGAGTCGGATACTGACTCCACGGCACCTAACAACAACAACAACAACATATGTACATATACATATGTATATATAATGGAATGTTAATATATGTAATGGAGGGCTGGGATTTAGCTCAGTTGGTAGAGTGCTGCGCTGCAGTCTCTGAGGTCCCGAGTTTGATTCCCAGCACCGCAAAAATGGGAGAAGGACCTGGCAATCCACTCCGAAGGCAATCCCGAAACAGTCAGCCATTGAAAATTCTCACGGTTGCTATGAGTTGGATACCAACTCGAAGGCACCTAACAACAACAACAACGACAACAACAACAACAACAACAACAACATATGTAATGGAACATACATGTATATATATATATATATGTATATATATATATATGTGTATATATATATATATATGAATACATATATAATGGAATATATATAATGGAATATAATGGAATGTGGCATATATATGTGTGTATATTAATATTCCATTATATGCATATATGTATATATAATAGAATATATGTGTATATAATGAAATATTTTATATGCATATATGTATATATACATATTATATACACATGTATGTATATATTATGGAATATTAATATATACACACATATGTATGCCACATTTTCTTCATCCGTATATATATATATGTAATGCAATATTATTCAACATCGAAACATGAGGAAATCGTGTCATTTGTGACATGAGTGAACCTATAAGACCTTATGTTAAGTGAAATAAGCCAGTCACACAAAGAAAAACACTGAATTATTCTTCATATCTGTGGAATCTAATAAAGCCAAATGTTACAGAAACAGAAGATGAAATGGTGAATATTAGATGTTGGACTTAGGATGTTACTGAGGAGATTTTAGTCTAAGGACACAAAATTTCTTTTACACAGAAGGAGTAAGTCCAGAACATCAATTTTTAAATGTTTAGCTGTCAAATAATTCACTTTTAATATCTAGTTTTTGTTAACTTTTTCATTCTGAATTTGAATGCTTCATGAAAATCAGTAACATAGGTGATGAGTGTGATGCTCAAATTTACTGTTTCTTGTGCAAAATGAATGATTATGAATTCCCATTTTGTATAAATATAAAACAGTCCTTTTATATCTTGTTTCTCTCTTCATCTACTATTCTAGCAAACAACAATCATTTAAATTATGTACAGAATAGTATGTAATGCAAATATGCATAACAGGAACATTTTGCTTTATAATGTTTTGCCAAGAAGAATATTTTTAAATTTATAAAAAGAATGTTTTTACAGTGTTTACAATGTTTATTATACAATTTTACACTTGTAAGGGTACATTTCTTTGGCAAAAATGTTTGTGTGACTTGAAAAGACACATTAATAAGAATTTGTTTAGAAATTGAGAAACAGAAAGCGATGCAGAACACAGTTGCCAGCACCTAATGACTGGGAAGAATTATGAGGCCTCACAGATCGATCCACTCTCATTTAAAAATGACAGTGCCAGTAGATTGAGATTTGGTAGGTATAATTTACCATTGCCTTTGATTCTTTCCTTCACTACATGTTCATCAATATGCTTAGACAATATTGCTTAACTTTTGAAAACAGTTTGGTTAGTGTGGGTCTTGCTGTTATCATGATGCTAGACTTTATTGTTGGGCACCAAGAATCTCAGTGCTTCATATTTTATCATTGATTGGAAAGTAGAAAACCACATGTATTTGTTATGCTTGCAGTGGACACTAAGCTTTTTCTATGTAAATAAGTAGTTGTGAGAAAATGGTATAAACTGGAAAGTAGGGAAAGAAGAAATTGGAGATAAATTCAGAGTTTAAAAAATCAGTATTGATGAAAGAATTTGAGAATTATTTTTAGTGAATATAATCAATGATCCTTTCATAGATTCTGATTAGCTACCTTGAATAATCTGATTTTTAAATCCATTAATACAAAACTCCCATAACTGGTGCTTTGATGTTTTGGTAAAATACAGCACAGATGAGATCGACTTGCTAGAACAATCAGAAAAAAAAAGTTATCGGATGCTTCCTCAGTGAAAAGTTCTGGCTTTCCTCACCAGAGCAACAGTCAAAGATAGTTGAGCATTTTCATTACAGAAGTTTATGAACATCATGTTTTAAAATATAAATATCTTTTGCGGGTTGAATTATGTTCTCCAATGGGACAAGTTCAAGTGCTAGCCACTGTTTCTGTAATTGTGAACTTATTTGGAAAAAGGGCCTTTGCAAATGTAATCAAGGTAAGATAAGGTGATACTGGAGTAGGGTTAGCTCTACATGTGATAACTAGTGTCCTTTTAAAAAGAGAAGAAGAAACATAGGCAAGGAAATGAATGAAACACCATGAGATGGCACCTACAGAGAATGGGGTTGTGCACTAATAGGTCATGTAAAGCCAATGATTTACTGACAAACAACTGAAGCGAGTGAAGACTCAGGAAAGAATCTTCCCTTCCAGACCTCAGAAAGACTAACACCTTGATTTCAGACTTCAATCCTCGAGAAAGATGAGAGAATAAATTTCTATTGTTTTAGCTCACCTCATTTATAGCATTTTGTTGTGACATGCCAGGGAAACTAACACAGTATATCTTCCATAAAAGAAATAGCTAAACAAGTTGTCTTCTGTCCAAAGACTATATAAGAATATTTTCATTTTATATATTTATACATTTATATGTGACCACTGGGAGCTCTAAGTCACAGAAATAAAAATTCCTTTTGAAAAGTACTGATAAAGAAACTACAATAGACTAGAGACACTGACTCACCTGAATGTGAATATTCATTCTTCATTGCCATAATGGCCATCTTTTTAAAATATAGCTCTGCCAGTTTCCCTGAATGCTTCATCCACCTTTGGTGACTTCCTCTTGTTTAGAGAGTGTCTTTATACTTTAGCCCAGCACACATGCCTTTCTCTATTTGACCATTTGACCTCTCTTTAATTTTTTTGCATTGATGAATAATATAAATTTATTTGTCATGATTCTGGAGAATAGGAAATCCAAGATTAGGGAGCCAACAGGATTGGTGTCTGTGAGAGCTGCTTTCTGCTTCCAAGATGGCACACTGACCTCTTGCTAACATCCTACTTTCATATTGAACCCAAGCGGTACCAGTGCTAACTACACTAGAGTACATGCCATTCTGCAAAACACCCTGTGCTTTCTGGCTCTTGGAACTTAATCTGAACAATTTCTCCTGTTTGCTAGTAACCAAAGGCCTTCCCCATCACTTAAGTGCCAACTCAAATGCTTCTTTCCCCACAATGCCTTCTCCAGTCCTTCTCATTGGATTTTTTTCTATCCCTATTCCCGTAACACTTTGTATTTCTGTTATGGCACTTAATAAGACTTTCTTGATTTACACATATTTTATGCATGTCCTTTATTCTTACTAAATCAGACAAGATATTATTTATGACATTTTACAAATCACCAGTTAAAATACACTATCTAAAAATGGTTAAACATGAAGTGTTATTTTTTTCCACAAGAGTTGTTAGACTATGGAGTGTCCTACCCTGTTTAAGGAGACATTATCAGAGATTAATGAATGTGTGAGTAAATAAATGAATGAATGAGTGAGGATTCACAACAACTAAAAGTGTTGTTTCTTTAAAACACATCAAAAATAAGAAAGTGGCCAATGAGTTTTTTGTTGTTGTTGTTAATCTTAGTCAATAATATTCTAACAAAGTTATGATGATAAACCTTCTAAACTTTCTAAAGCATGTTTGCCCATTTCTCCAAAGGCTAGTACTTCATATATTTTTAAAAATTTAATTAGTGTACAGTATAATGGGTTTTATTATGCCATTTTTATTATTATGTTGTGTACTTTGCTCTTTTTTGCCTCTTCATTACCAATTTGTAAACTTCTTTAAAAACAAAATATGAATTCAAGTTTGAATCTGGTGTTGATAAATATCAATATCAATTTTGGAAAATGATTTAAATAAAGCAGAGTGCTTTGGAATAAATCATGGGTTACACATTTACATAATGTTTA
>VMDO01035427.1:0-16091 GCA_007922755.1 Pedetes capensis | reverse complement strand
ATCACAGAGGGCTATTTTAAGTAGCCAGCTTTAGTCATTCTTCTGTGGATTGCCCTTGCTTCTGATCTCAAAGAGACAGTGTGAGTAGATATGAAAATTCTCAAGAGACAATTAGAGTAGATGGAAAATTCCTCTCCATCCTCCCATCTGCCTCAGCATCCCTTCTTGCTGCCCATATGATGGGAAATACAGTCCCTCCTTCTGCTTTACCTTTGCCCTGGCTCCCATCCCCATCGCCTCCACAAGGACTCACTCCATCAGCCAGCTAGTATCTGTATCCTCAGCCACTCTACCCACTCACTTTTTCTCCTTGGTCAATACAAACACTTATGACTTTCCAGCCTTACAGTGAATAAAGAAGATCCTCCTTTAACCCTCCAACTCTGTAGATAACTTTCTATTTCTTGAAAGATTTCTCTATACTCTGCATTCCCTTTCTCATACCTCATCATGTCTTAACCCACCGGAGTCTGGCTTCTGCTTTCACTGTACCACTAATGCTGCTGTCATGGACGTGTTGCTGTTGTTGTCAGGTGTCATCAAGTTAGTGTCTAACTCATAGCAACCCTATGTACAACAGGCAAAACACTATTGTCAGTGTTTCTTTGCTATTTATAGGGTTTTCAATGGTGGATTGATTCTTTGGGAGTGAGTTGCCGGGTCCTTCTCCCAAGACTGCAGCACCTGGTGTTGCAAGGCTCTCTCCCATCCAAGTACTAACCAGGCCCCACCCTGCTTAGTGTCCGAGATCTGACAAGACTGAATGCCATAGTGCTACAGCTTAATCACTCCTCAATCAAATAGCTACTTTTCGGTCCTTGTCTTATTTTTTAATTGAGGTGAAATTCATATTACCATTTTAAAGTATATAGTTCAATGTCATTTGGCACATTCAAATGCTGTACAACCATTACCTGTAGTTACAAAACATTACCATCACCCCAAATGGAGACCTTATCCCTATTAAGCAATCTCCACCCTCAGTCCTTGGAAATGACTAATGTACTTTCTCTCCGTATGTGTTTGTTTGTTCTAGACAGTATAAATGCAATAATACTATATGGTCTTTTGTGACTGGTGTCTCTCACTTAAAAATATTTTCAAGGTATATGCACATAGTAGCATGTATAGTTACTTTATTCCTTTTGAAGACCAACTGATATTCCACTGTATGGATTTGCCATATTTTGCTTATCCATTTATCAGTTGGTGGGCATTTGGATTGCTTCTACCTTTTGTTTATGTCTCATCTGATTTGACCTCTCAGAGGCATGTAGCACTGCTGACTTCCATCATCAATATTTTCTTCCCTTGACTACAGAAATGAACCACTCTTCCACATTCTCTGATATCCTCACATTCTCTCTCCTGGGCCCCTCTGATGTAGCAGTTACCAAGATTCCAGCCTTCGTCTGTTCATATTCTCTGCACTCTGCTTAGGTGATTGAGCACAACTATTGTATAGTATCAGCTCCCAAGGGGCTCTAGGTTGACTTTATGTGCTTCTAATACAGGTCAAGAAGTACTTACTATTCCTAGGATATGAAGAAAAGCAAAACAGGAGTGTTTGGAACCCCAATAGGCAAACCATTGCTAGGAGAGTTGCAGAACAGATTATGCTGACTCATAATCCCCCACTACCCAGGAAAAGCCTGGTCCTAGGAAAGAGTGAGGGAGTTGGAACCTTTATGGCCTCTCATACTGTTCCTTGCACAGCCTATGTTTTACCCTTAAAACAAGAGATTCACAGTTATCAATTCAGTGGGGAAAGAATGCAAAGAATATGTGTCATGTGGACAGAACAATTGGGTGACTCATTTTTTTCACTTTTCAATCTATTGCTTTGTTGTCATAAGCTGTATCAGTGCAGAGTTTTAGCAGCAGAATTGGGAGAGTTTCTATATCAGCAATTCACACTTTTATTTTCCTTTTTCTCCTCCCCAAAGTGGCTCACCTTTGACTAAAAGAAATACATAATCATCAGCAAATATTGACTCAAAGGACCCTACATTTACATCGTAACACAAAGTAATAAATCTCATTGCAATTCTCTTGAGCTCTACCTACCCTGGCATATTTTTACCTTTTGATTTCAGTTTAATTTTATTTTACTTTGTGATTTTATCAAGTAACAAAGATTAATACTTTATGTTTCACACGGTGAAGCTAGACAATATTATATCAACAGTGTCTCTTCAGCTTCCAATCCTTCCCCAAGGACTGAAAAAGGCAAAAATTATTAGGAAAATGTAAGTGTCTCATGAGAAGTATTTCTGTTGTTGTTAATAAAACTAACTGGCTATCATGCACCCAACCTTTGTTGTTGTTGTTAGATGCTGTAAAGTCAGTATCCAACTCACAGCGACCCTGTGTACAACAGGCAAACCACTATTGTCAGTGCTTCTCTGCTGTTCATAGGGTTTTCAACGGCTGATTGATGTTTTGGAGTGGGTTGCCGGGTCTGTCTCCCAAGCCTACAGCACATGGTGTTCCCAGGTGGTCTGCCATCCAAGTACTAACCAGGCCCGACCCTGCTTAGCTTCCGAGGTCTGACAGGATCAGATACCACAGGGCTACGGCTGCAGGCACCCAACATTTAGTAACCATTTATTGTTTACTATGTTTTCTCATGGGCTGGGATTTAGCTCAGTTGGTAGAGCTCCGCTCTACAGTCTCTGATGTCCCAAGTTTGATTCCCAGCACCGCAAAATGGGAGAAGGATGTGGCAACCCACTCCCAAGGCAATCCCGAAACAAGCAGCCATTGAAAACCCTATGAGGGTTGCTATGAGTCGGACTCAACTCGATGGCACCTAACAATAATATCAACATGTTTTCTCACAATCTTCTTGGCATATATACCTAATATTGCAATGAATATATTAAGTAGAATTTCTGTCAACGTTTTTATTTCTCTCATGTGAACTTATCTGGGTAAGTATCATATCTTGTTTATTACTATCTTTCCTGCACTTGCCTAAGAATAGTAGCCCATTCATTCATTCATTCATTTAAAGACCAAACAAGTAGTTACTGAGTGCCTACCATATTGTCAACATTGTTCTATGCACTGGGTATTCAACAATTAATTAAAGAAACAAAAATTCCTGATTATCCTAGTGTTTCCCTTCTCAGGGCATGTGAGCAGGGAGGACGAACAATAAAGTAAAATATGCAGTATATTAAATGATGACAAATATTATGGAAAAAAAGCAAAATAGGTGAGGGATAAGGAGTGTGAGGAAGAGGAAGCTCATACTTTTAATTTGGGTGGTAAGGAAAGGTCTAACTGAGAAGATGACATTTGAACAAAGGCCATAAAGAGAGACAGCAGCAAGCCATGTGGATATCTGTGGGAAGACCATTCCAGGCAGAAGGAACAAGTACAGAAGAACTTATAGGTGATTTTAGGGACTTAATTTTTGCTCTTGGGGAGATAAAAAGCTATTGGAAGTCTTTGAAGAGAATGACAGGGTCTGACATATTCTCACAGAATTTTCTGGTGTTATAAAGAAAATAGACTTTAAAGGCTAAGGGTAAAGACAGAGAGATTGTGTAGTAGACTGCTGTAGAGATCATTCAAATGAGATGATGGTGACTTGGACCAATCTAATCAGTACAAAATTGGAGATGTTGCCAGGTTCTGGATAAATTTTGGAGGTAAAACAGAAAGGAGCTGCTGCAGGATAAGGTGTGGGGTAAAGACAAGAAAGGATGGAAGCATGATTTGAGGTTTTTTGACTGGGAAAACGAGAGGGTAGAGTTTTCATTTACTGTAATGGGGCACAGTGAGGAAGAAGCATATTAGGGGAATGAAGGGTCAGGAGGTCAGTTTGGGCATGTGAAGTTGAAGATGCCATGTTAGGATGTGGAGTAGGTGGTGGATGTCTGAACCAAGAGTTCAGGGGAGATAGAGTTGGGCATGAATAGCATACAGATGGAATGGCAAGCCAGGAAATCTGAGGAGGGAAATGCTGGGGAGAAAAAGGAGGGCCATAAATGAGACTGAGAAGGAATGGATACTGAGGGGAGAGAAATCTCAGGAGAGTATGCTGTTCCGGACATGGTTCAAGGAGAAAAACTTGCTCAACTGCCACAATTGCTTCTCGCAGGTGAAGCAACCTGAGGAGTAGGAGTTGGTCATTGGGTTCAAGAAAGTGGAACCATAAGCAGCCTTGAGAAAAGCCATTCTGGTGCAAGGGAGTATTTGACATAACTAGCTTCTAGAGAGAGGGAGAGGAGAGAAAGTGGAGTCAGAGAACCCAGGCACTTTCTATTTTTTAGGAGTTTTTACTCTACAGAGGGGCAAAGAAGTAACTATAAATGGCTTCAAAATTGGCAGAATATAGTTCCATGGACTTGTTTTTTGGTAACATATTTACTGATTTGCTTGAGCTGATGCATATAAATTATATACATATTTTTCATACACAACATGTTTTAAATATGTATGCATGTGGAATGGCTAAAATTGAGCTAGTTAACATAACATAAACATTACCTTATATACTTAGCTTTCATAGGGGAAACACTCAAAATCTAATGTCTTAGAAATTTTCAAGGTATGATACATCATTATTAACTATAGTCACTGGGTTGTGCGATAGATCGCCTGAACTTAATCTTCCCATCTAATTGAAATTTTGTGTTCTTTGACCAACATGTCCCTAATTCCCTCATCCCCACCATGCTATGGACTTTTGAATGTATCCTAGGATTTTGATCACCAGAAACATACCATGTGCCCTAAATATATACCTTGTTACTTATATACATAATCTAAAAGTGACAGGCAAAGGAGAGGTGGCAGCCCCATCAAACATGTCATAAAAATGCCTTAAATCTATATTCAAACATTTCTTTATATTTATTGAGAAAATGATGGCTTCAGAAGGTGTAGTCATTGCTGGGGATCTGGTAAGAAAGTGTCAGGCATGCAGCAATTAAATCAAAGGTACAGTTTAAAGTTATGGGGACAAGGTAGATGTTGTATTCTTTGAGCAAAGTGGAAAATCACCTCCTTCTAATTAAAGAAAACTAATGATGGAGAGTGTTTGATTCCTAGCAAAGGAAATGTTATAATGGCTTTCTTCTTTAATTAGTTCTAAAAGCCAGTGGCAGGAACAGGAGAGAACTATCAGCACCTCTTATTGCCCTTGGATGGTCCTGACAACAAGCTCCTCAGAGCAGAAGGTTTAGAACTCTGAAAGAGGCACTGGGAAAAAGAAAGCTTATTCAACTCAAAAAATGACAGTTTTGTAGAGATCACGTTACGTTTCTGTCTTGTTCCAGGTGCAGTGGTGGTTGTTGTTGTTGTTAGGTGCTGTCGAGTCAGTATCTGACTCATAATGACCCTCTTAGGGTTTTCAGTGGCTGACTGTTTCGGGATTGCCTTGGGAGTGGATTGCCAGGCCCTTCTCCCATTTTTGTGGTGCTGGGAATTGAACTCGTGACCTCAGAGACTACAGCACAGTGCTCTACCAACTGAGCTAAATCCCATCCCCAGTGCAGTGGTACACAAATGAATAACAGATAGGCCTCTACCTTCAAGGGGTTCATAGTCTAAGAGCACAGGCTGGTCAGGAAATGGAGAATTAGGAAAGCAGTTAAAAGATGATGGAATAATATTGTTAGCTCAGTTGGTAGAGTGCCACTTTGCACTCTCTAAGGACCCAAGTTCAAGCCCCAACACCACAAAAATAGGAGAAGGATATGGTAATCCACTCCCAAAGCAATCCAGAAACAATCAGCCATTAAAAACCCTATGAGGCTCCCCACAACTTGGACATGACTTAAGGGCACCTAACAACAACAGGAGGGCCATCAAAATCAGCTTGTTGACAGGGTTCAAAGAAGGGTATTTTTACTATTGTTGTGGTGGAAAAAGTGTTTTTAAACTTTTTTTTAATGGAAATTTTCAAATATTCCCCAAAGTAAAAAGGACTGGATATTAAAGCCATATGTTCCAACTTTAGTAGTTATTAACATTTTGCAAAACCCAGTTTCATTTATTTGCTTATCATTATTTTACTGAAGTATTTCAAAGAAAATCACAAGCATCATGTCATTTCACCTATAGATGTTTTATTATGTACCTTTAACTTTAAAGACATGTTAACATAAAATGATCATATTTAATCTAATTAACAATAAGGAAGATGTTCTAAGGAAGGTCACATCTGGATGCTTGCCTAGAGAGTATGTAATAATGAGTTGAGAGAAGCCAGTGATCATAGCAGGTTGTGTTTCTGGCTGAGCCAAGGGGACTATAAGGCCCTGAGTGGGATGAGAAAGAACCACAGATAATTCAGTGATCTGAGTGGAGCAGACACACAGGAGAGTGAGCCCAGCAGAGTGGGGTGGATGGCTCTGGGCCAAGACCTTCATTCATACTGTTTTTCTTAGTCCTTATAACAATGGGACTATGATAAGAGACTACAATTATCTCCAGACAAAGGAAGGAGACATTGAGATATCAAGTAACCAAATGGCCTATAGTCTTGCAGCTAAACAAATGAAAGAGCTGGCTTATGAAGCCAGGCTTGTCTGATTACCTGGATACCTAACCAGATACCATTCTACCTACATAGGTGTTTGTGATCATTTATCCGCATCCTCTCCTGCAGCCATAGCACTGTGGCATCCAATTCCATCAGATCTTGGAAATTAAGCAGGGTCAGAGCTGGTTAGTGCTTGGATGGGAGACCACCTGGGAACACCAGGTGCCATAGGCTTGGGAGAAGAACCTGGCAGCACACTCCTCAAAAACACCAATCTGCCACTGAAAACCCTATGAAGAGCAGAGAAGCACTGACAATAGTGTTTGGACTGTTGTACGTAGGGTACCTATGAGTTGGACACCAACTTGATGACACCTAAGAACAACATCCCCATCCTTGAGAATTCATATTTTCAACCTTATTCTATACAATTATCTATAATTAACTGACCCACTTCTTAAAGTAAATTTCTTTGGGAAATGGAGTTGTTGTTGTTGTTAGGTGCCATTAAGTCGGTGACCGACTCATAGCAACCCTATGTACAACAGGCAAAAATCTATTGTCAGTGCTTCTCCTCTATTCATAGGGTTTTCAATGGTAGATTGATTTTTAGGGGTGGGTTGCCATGTCCGTCTCCCAAGCCTACAATATCTGGTGTTCCCAGGTAGTCTCCCATCCAAGTACTAACCAGGCCTGACCCTACTTAGCTTCTAAGATCTGACAGGATTGGATAATACAGTGACATGAGTTTGGTTGGCTTTAAAACAGTAGAAATTCACAACAGGTCTCTCCCTCATGATATATAAATCTTTTGTTATTCAGGCAACATTTAATTGAGTTATCAAATGTTACTAGGTAGTGCCATACCCTAATTGCAAGAAAAGCACCCAGAAGAAAAACAAAACCAGTCTCCTTAGTACTGAACTTGCAAGGCTACTGTGGCAAAGCAATGGTGAGCACCAATAGGTGTAAGAACCCCCTTATTTCCCTTCTTGAGAAATTCCAGTATTTGCTAATGCAGACATCCTAAGGTAAGAAAAGGCTAATTATTATGTTTTTATGAGAATGGAATTTTTCATTTAATTAACAGATTAGTTATTCCCTGTTGCCAACAGGCTGTGTTCTCAATGAAACCAAATATTATGACAATTGCCAAGTTTATTAGATAGTTTATTGTGTGAATACTAAAGTCTATTTTACTGAGAATTCCCCTTTACTTGTTTCTGCTTCAAGCTGAGGTTTTGGATATCACAATTTCCCTGTCATTTTAGTTTGGCAGTTTTCATAGTATAATTTAGTTTTAAGTTTCTCCTTTACAAAGTGATACTCCCAAACTTGGCAATCTAAAAGAATTGGCTGTATTGGGGGAATTTCTTCCGTCCACTTCAGTTATCACAGTAACAGGACCACAGGAGAGAAGGCACACCATAGTGAGTCTACTTTATCACTTCCTTGTACCCCAGCAGGCCATGGTGGCTGAGGATGCGGGCTGTGACCCCAGGTAGATATGAATGCTTACTCTAGTCTCACCACTGCCAGGCTACCATGGTTTGCTCTCCAGCTCAGCTCTTTGCTTAGCTGTATATATTTTGGCAAACTGCATAACATCTCCACACCTCAGTTTTCTCAGCTGCAAGTGGAGTTGTGGTGAAGACAGATGGAATGCTTGGCACATAGATATTCACTTTTATTAATTTTCCAGATCAGAAGGGAGGGAGTATTGTGTTGATTGTTAAAAACAAAAGGCTATAAAAGTCTTTTGTGAAAATTATGAAGCAAATCAGAATTCTATTTGTTTTATATATGCACAAAAAAAGAGAATGACTACTGTAACTTGTTCATGGTATTGGCCATGCTAGAAGACCAACTTGTGCAGATGCCTACCTTGACCTGTGTTTGCATGGTTCCTAAGAGCTTCCTGGCCTAGAAATGTCTATACTCTTAGAATTCTATCATCTAGGCTTCTGAGAAGGGTCCTATAAAGTCAGCCCATTTCTTCATCCCCAGGAAACTCTCTGGGGTGGGAGTCAATGAGGCTAGGGAGGCTACTGACTATAGATAACAATGGTAGCAGCCTTGAAAAGGGGTCCCCAATGGCCAGATGGAAAATAGAGCAACTATAGTATCCTTAGGATGCCTCCTCATAACAATGGGGTATTAAGAGCCTCCTAAATATATTTTAAATTTTGATTTAAGATTAAATGTCTTCTTTATTTAGAAATTAGGGGACAGTAGCCTTGTTATACCCCAATGCCACCTGAATGTGAAACAGATCCTGAAGGGAATTTACCTTTTCCTGATGCTGGGTGGGCCTGAGCTGTAGCCCTGTGGCATCCGATCCCATCAGATCTCGGAAGCTAAGCAGGGTCGGGCCTGGTTAGGCCTTGGATGGGAGACCACCAGGGAACACCAGAATCTGTAGGCTTGGGAGAAGGACCTGGCAAACCCCTCCCAAAAATCAATCTGCCATTGAAAACCCTATGAACAGCAGAGAAGCACTGACAATAATGTTTCCTCTGTTTTACAGAGGGTTGCTATAAGTCGGATACCGACTCGACGGCACCTAACAACAACAACAACAATGCTGGCTAAGAAGAAAGAGAAGAAGATGGGTCAGGGAAACAAAGTGAAAAAGAAAGATGAAGAAGAAGGTCAGGAGTGGGGGTGAGGGGTGGTGAAGAAAATAGACACATATACAGCAGACATTTGAGGAGGAACCTGGATGTACAAATGGATACAAGCCCACAGAGCATGTTGGGAAGCACCCTGACTTTAGACCCAGAAAGTTTCTGACATTTCACTTAGTCTAACTTGTTCCTGTGAAAGATGGGGAAACTGAGGCCTGGTTTATCATAGTCATATAAGGAATTGGTGGGAGAGCTGGGTCAAGAACACTGGCTACCTTCCTCCCTACCTTGGTGCTATAGAAACTGTTGCCCCTTCCTAGATGTACATTTTTTGTTGGAAATGAGAACTATTTTTCTCCAAGAATCCATACAACACACTGCAGGTATATTTATGTTTCTTTCTACCTTAGAGGTCAAGACTTCACTGCACATTGTGCTTTATAAATGAAGTATGGTTTCCTGGGTATAGTTTGGGTTCTTTACAAGGCCAAGAGGTGGATAATGGCTCTGTGTAAACCCTAGAAATAGTAGTCAAGGATGATCTACTGACGTGAAAGAAGCAAAGAGAGCCCAGAATTTTCTGCAACATTATGAAATTACACTTAAAATGAAAACTATGATTTCTTCTGAGAAAATATTGGTGCATTGTGGTTTCATTAAAGGGAAACTTCATCTCTCTTGACACACGTGCTAGTGTCATGGAGTGATGATTTCTCCTACTGATACTTGGTGACCTGGGAGAAGACAGAAGTAAAGCTCCTTTCACAGTGGCCTGGAAAGGTTCCCTTGAGATACAGATGGAAGAAAGCCCGTAATTTTTAAAATTATTCAGAATAACTTTACAATGTGGGCAAAAGCAAATATATTACTGCTTCTGATGATTAATACTCATACTCTCATTGTATCCATAAATACA
The DNA here is from genome assembly GCA_007922755.1 of Pedetes capensis. Classification (NCBI taxonomy): domain Eukaryota; kingdom Metazoa; phylum Chordata; class Mammalia; order Rodentia; family Pedetidae; genus Pedetes; species Pedetes capensis. Next base: position 6,049 of record VMDO01035427.1, on the reverse strand, counting down.
TTTTTCCAATAAGTTCTCTGACCACCCACCTTGTTTCCCAATTCCCACTCTACCTTAATGGACAATCCAGACCAGTACAGAACAGCCCCTTCATCTGGTCCAGGCAGGCCTCAGCCTCTGCAGCATTAGTTCATCTTTATGAATTTCAGTACTATCTTGCAGTAACAAGATCACTATCAATTTGTTTGATGTCCCTTGCAAGCTGCAATAGGACATTATTAATTCTCTGCCAAGACCTTTCCCCTCTCACCAAGGGCTATAAACAGAGTTATTCTAAACCATTTACTATGTTTTGACATTCTTTTCAGAATAATTTCCTGAGCTCGTCCACAGAGAAAAGGAGGAGATAAAAGATAAGACTGCTAGGGTTTAAGTCAAAGATCAGTAAAAATCGACAGTGTTTGTCAAAAATAATATTTAGAAAAAAAGAACTCCCAGAAAATATTTTATGCTGATTTCCACAAGACTGGCAAGGGCAATGGGGCAGACCCCATACTGAATAGTAGGTTAAGAATGAAGAGCTAGACATCAGCTGTATATGAATAAAAGAATGTAATGCATCAAGAGATATATTATTCTTTTGATGAAAACATTAAAAACAGTATTACCAAAGACAATAGGGTTGTGGCAGTGAATTTGACACCAAATGATAGAATTCATTAAAACCTTCACTTTAAGAAAGTGACTTAAAAACTAGCAACAGCCCATGTCAATATCCCTGTTAATTGATAGTGAGGGGTAGGCAGAGTCAGTTAGTGACTGGGAAAAGGGTTGAAATTTGAACCTAAACAATCAAATTTTAAAGCTGTGTGTGTAACCAAGGATGGTGTGAAAAACAGGGTTCAGATGAAGCTCAAGGATATGGTATGTGGTCACTTAGAAGATCTCCCACCTTCTCTACTAAGCCTAAAGAGTACATTGGACAGCAGAGTTTGTAGGTAGTAAGAGTGCTTTTCAGCAGTAGAAAAATAATATTCAGGGTTTGTTGTTTATTTTTCCCTTTGTAAATTTATCATTCAAGTATCTGACGTTTATTCTAAGATGTACTGTGATTGAAATATACTTGGTTGGAATCTCTTCTTTTAGTGAAGAGATTTTCAAAAGTATATAGTACTTTTGTTGTTGGGTGCTATCTAGTCAGTATCCAACTCATAACAACCCTATGTACAATAAGCTATTCACGGGGTTTTCAATAACTGATTATTTTTTGGGAGTGGGTTGTTGGGTCTTTCTCCCAATCCTACTCCACCTGGTGTTCCCAGGTGGTCTCCCATCTAAGTACTAACCAGGCCCAACTCTGCTTAGCTTCTGACATTTGACAGAATCAGACGCCACAGTGCTATGGCTACAGGTCTTAAGTTCAGTTGGTAGAGTGTGGCTCTGTGCTTCCAGAAGCCCTGGACTCAATCTCTAGCACCCCAAAGATGAGAGAAGGTCATGGCAGCTCACTCCCAAAACAATCCTGAAACAACCAGTCATTGAAATCCCTATGTGGGTTGCTATGAGTCAAGCCCAAATCAATGGCACCTAACAACAACATAGTACTTTCATAGGGTTTTCTTATAGGTTGAATTGTGTTCCTCAGAAGGGTATATTGAAGTCTTAACTCCTAATATCTGTGAATATGACCTCATTTGGAAACAGGATCTTTGCAGATGTAATCAAGTTAAGATGAGATCATATCAGATTAGGGTGCATTAGAGACAAGAGTGATGCTTCAAAAAACAAACAAACAAAAACAAAAACAAAAACAAAAAACAAAAAACAAAACCAAGAAAAAAAAAACAAACAACGAACACTCATGATCACTGGTAGCAACCACGAGAAGCTGGAAGAGGCAAGGAAGGATAGACTTTCCAGCAATTTAAAAGAGATCATGACTCTAACACCTTGATTACAGACTTCTAGCCTCTGGGACTGTGTAACAATAAATTCTTTCTGCTTTAAGCCAACAAGGAGGTGTTAATTTTTTATAGGAGCCTCAGGAAACTAATACAGACATTATTACTCTGGCATGTATTATGGAACAAAGGTACTCTTCCATTGAACATTTTTTTGCTTATTCTGTTTATTTTAAGTACAGCATTCTAATACTAATTCATTCTGGATAGTTGACCCTAATTGGGTAATCATACCATTTTCCAAGAGCAGTAGCGTGAAGCTTAAATCATATTGTTTGTTCATAATAAGCCAGCTATAGATGGTCACTGTGCATACTGGTCATTCAAACTAAAGTATTTGCTATTTGCTAAATTAATTCTACCAGATTCACTTGACTTATTGTTTTCATATTGGTCTTCTTCTTTAGATTCCTAGTTTCTATATTTCCCTCTTTGCTCACTTTGGAATAACAGCATAATTCCTTGAAAATACTTCTCTATGTAGGGTCAATTGCAAGACTAACTTTTTACCTGATATAGATCTTTAGTGACAAATAAATCCTAACACTTATTATTTACTTAAAAATCTTTTCTATTCATTAACTCCAAGTCATTCTTACTGCTATTCCAATAGATTTACATTTTTATTATGGTTGATGAAGTTATGTGCTTATCTCTCAGGCATTACAACTGAAATTTTGCAAGTAAAACTCAGTATATCACTTTCAAGCCAGGAGATTCTGGAATTTTGTGAGAGAAATATGGTTATCTTGTTACCTGAAATATATTGAAGTACACACTCATATGTACACACCACCTTATTTTTTGTATTGCAGTCATGGTGCTAGTATTACAACTCAGCACAACTTTTTCATTAGGAAACCAAACCCACTGTTGACTGACTTTGTGAACTAAGGAAAGTCACTTGACCACTCTGGATGTGCAGTTTTACATCTGTATAATGTGGATGATGAAAATTCCCTAATAAAGTCATTAAATGACCTAATGCTTAACATACTGTATTGCACATAATAAGCAATAAGTAAATAATACCTATTATTGATGAATCTAATTCAGGCAAATTAGCATTTTTTCCTGATGGTCAATCACTGAACCACAGATCAAACATTGATTAATTGACCCAGTTGAACCTTTGAGAAGTCTGAGGTATCCTTACTATAACTATTTGTGGCCTAGTTATACCACATTACTAATCAAATGTAGCATTTTGTGATCAAATTTATTATTTGCAAATATTACTGCTAGGAATTAATCAGTTGAAGCATGGAGAGACAGAAAAGATGACAAGCTTTTAGAAGATCCCAACAAATACATTTGGGTGATTATACTTAGGAAGGAAAGCTATGTGGAGTGAGCCAATTTTTTTTAGTGTGTTTACATTCTTTGGCCTCCTTACCACACTTGAAGGGTGTCCTGCATGACTCTGAAATAGCCTGGTTTCCAGATAGTTGGACTTCCTCCTCTCCTAGCTCTTCTCTGTAGGCCCTGAAACACTATGAACTTTTTTCTTATTAATGTAAATGACCTTGAGAGACTGAAATCTCAGTGGGCTTCCAGGAAAGCCCAAGTGAGGATGTCAAAGTGTTCAGTATTCAAAACCAAGGATATCAACAGGGAGGAAGAAACTTTAACATGTGTACATCCATAGAATGGCACCAGCTCAGGGAAAGGTCTGAAGGGCACAGACAGTGGATGTCAAGTATTTGAAGAGTTCTTGAATAGAAGAAGCAGTGGACCAGTTCTGATTTATCCCAATGGGACTAGTAGTAAAAGGGCTTGGGAGACATATCTGATAAGATAGGTTTATTCCAAAATGCAGAGAACTCCCAACTGATGAAGACATCTGAGCAGACTCAATGAATAATTCTTAGGGAGTCTCAGGAGAGTATTCCTCCTTTTGAAAGCTATGACTGGATAACAGTTAAGTGTCCTTGTACTTCTAAGATGATATTACTCAGTGACTCTATAACAAGCTAGAAAAACCATGTTTATTATTTCACTATTTCAGTAGGCTTCCATTAGGTTATAAGTCAACTTATGGAAAATTAAACACCAAAAAAGATAAACTAATCAAGGGAATGGCTTCAACCTATCCTATACCCATTAAGGCATAGTTATTCCAGTCTAAATTACTTTTTAAAATAAGTAAACAGTCTATCACTAGTACTGGAACTATATGAAAAGTATATGTTATATGTAGATATGTGCAGTAGGAGGAAGAAAAATATACCCGAATAAAATTACAGCTCATAACTTTCAACATTAAAACCCTGATTGAATTTTATAATCCATCCTTATGAATTCACTAAAGATTTGTAAGCCTTTGCCTAATGAGGATCTATGGTATAATGGCCATAGTACTCTGAGGATAGAGGGGCAATGTACCTCGAAAAACATTTCAAAACTCATTTAATTATATCAGGCCCCATGACAAACATTTATGAATGCACATATCAAAAACTAGACATGTGATTTGGGATCACATATCAACGACTGAGTAGCAGAAACAAAGCTAAGTAAAATTCTGTTGCTCCTCCCTAATCAACAAGACTGTCTCAGTTTAATTCAAATTTTGGTTTCCTTAAGGAATAAAAGTACTGTGCAGCACTATTTCAGCTGAATCAAATTCCCTGATTCCTAATACTGGGTCCTTCTAACTTTGGCAAAGCTAGTAGAAATTCCATACACATTTCTGTGGAGACCAATTGCAGACAACAGAGATTCTGCTACTCCTCCAAGCAAAGAGGAGGGGATCACCAACATCCTAGGCTTCCCATACAGTGCCATGTGCACCGTAGGTGATATAAACTGAACTCTAATTAGGTTTTCTACTTCTACTTTGATGGCTTCTTCATGCTGTTAATGTATTTTTCCTTTCCAAATTGGGTCTCACAGTTGTCACGTTCCAGATCATAGCCTGGAATTTGGTGGCATCATCGGTAACTTCCCACAGCCTCCACCATTGCTCTATGCTCATTTGTTGAATGGCTCTTTAGAATCCAGTCACTTCTGGTTTACTGAAATAGCCTCCTAGATTGTTTTAGTTTCTTCTGTCCTTGATTATTTACAGTCTGTCCACAACACAGCTTCCAGAAATGTTCTGTTAAAATGAAAATGAGATCACAGCCCGCCTCTGCACAGATTCCTCTAGCAGCTTACACTTTACTCAGGATAAAAGTCAAAATCCTGCATAAGGCCTGATCTACAAGGACCTAGGGCTGGTGCTTAGTTCATTTGGTGAAGTGTCATTCTGCAGTCTCTGAGGCCCCAGGTTCAATTCCCAGCACCACAAAAAACAGAAGGACCTTACAACCCACATTTGAAACAATCCTCAAACAATCAGCCATTGAGAACACTATGGATACCAGAGAGGCACTGACACAATGCAGGGGATGGTGCAGTGTCAGCAGTGTTTCTTTCTGTTGTACATAAAGTTGCTGTGAGTCAGACAGACTCAACAGCATACAAAAACCACAGCAAGATTCTAGAGAGCCTTGCCTCTCCAATTCTGTGACTCCTTTCCTACTATTCTCCCCTTTGTTATCCTTACCCCAGTCAACTATCTTCCTTACTCCTCCCATGCCTGGAATGTTCCTTCCCTAAAAGTTTTGCAGTATAGAAAATTCTCTTCTTCTAGATATCAATATAACTGACTCCTTCATGTCTTTCAGGTATTTTCTCAAATATCACATTTACTCCCCTATACTTGAAATTGTAACCTCTTCCTCCACTACTCTGCTATTTTTCATACTTGCTATAAACCAGAATTTAAAATGCACAGAGTCCATAATTGGAAAACTATAAAACAATAATGAAATAAATCAAAGACCCAACTAAAAGAAGGGACATCTATGATTATGTATTAAAAGACTCTACCTAGTAAGGACATCAGTGCTCTTCGAATTGATATGCAGGCTTAATGCAATTCTTACCAAAATCCCAGCAAGATCATTTGGTAGATATACATAGCTTGAATGTACAATATACATGGAAAGGTAAAGGAACTGGAATAATAAAAATTTTTTTTTTGCAAAAGAAGAAAGTTGGAGGAATCATTCTATCTGATTTTAAGGCTTATTATACTACTACAGTACTTGAGACAGTTTAGTATTTGCCAAAGGATAAATACACGGATCAATGGAACAAAA
>VMDO01035426.1:0-16097 GCA_007922755.1 Pedetes capensis | reverse complement strand
ACTAAACAAAAGTCTGAGCTGCTATTTTCTACTTTTAACAAACTTTTAAAAAATACTAAAAATAAAACAAAAATTTCTTTATGTTTATGAAATTCATCTTTAAAATATTCACAATACAAAGGATAATACTTTTCTGTTTTAATAATTTTGAAAAACCTAACCTGTTCAATAAGTATTCTCTCAATTCACAAAAGAAAGTGTTTTTCTGAAAATAGTCTATTAACCATAAAATTTACTTTTTAATATTTATTTCTCATTACAGAAGATATATTAATGACACAAATCTGAAAACAAATTCCATAATGATTATTGAAAATGTATGGTAAACACATATTTAATCAGATTACTAATCTCTTTTAACACAGAGCTATTAAAACGTAAATAACAAGCAAATATAGGAATTATTTGAAAAACTAGCTACGTCAAATATAAATACAGGTGCATTCATTTGTGTCCTTCAATTTAAAAAGAAGCCATTTTGACACATTTCCCATCTAAAGTATGGATGCCTACTGCTGCCTCACTAGTTACCCAACTAGGATTATTGGTGATATATACAAGGGGCAATCAAAAGATATGTTGTTGTTGTTGTTGTTAGGTGCTGTTGAATCAGGTCTGACTCATAGTAACCCTCGGTACAACAGAACAAAACACTACCTGACACCAAGCCATGTCTGGCTCTATTGTCACTGCTTTTCTGCTATTCGTAGGGGTTTCAATGGCTGATTGTTCATTGGGAATAGGCTGCCAGATCCTTCTCCCAAGCCTACAGCACCCACTATTGCCAGGCAGTCTCCCATCCAAATACTAACCAGGCCTGACCCTGCTTAGCTTCTGAGATTTGACGGGATTGGATGCTACAGTGGTATGGCTGCAGGCATCAAAAGATATAGTGAATGTTTACATTTTAAAAAATTTATTATAGCAAATATTTTCTACAGAACTGCTTCAGAAAGTGACAGGAACATTGGGATATGTGTTTTCAAAGCCGGGGGAGGATTTGGAGGATTAATGGCAATGTGTCTTTTACTGTAATAATTTTTTAATTCCACCTTCACTGTATTTTTTATCACATCTTGAACAGAAATTTTTGAACACCTTCTTAGCTTTTTAGTAGACATGGCATTTTGTTCATATTTACCTACCACATGCCATTTTTGAAACATCCACCTGTAGTTATTTTCTAGCCTTTCTTATTTTAGATTCACCTTCATCAAGTGCAGTTTTTCATATAATTACTGTTAATAAATGAGATATTAAACATAGCAGTTTCTATTCTTGAATTTTTTAAAAATAATAGCTGCATTTCAGTAGCTTCTATATCAAAAACTAGTTATAGAGGTGAACTGCTGTTAGCGAGTATAACACTGATATGTGCGGTTTAATAAACTTTAATGATGTTTCCATACACAAGTCTGGAGAGATAGGTATAAATCAGCCAATTATCAAACTATTCATGAATAGATTGTATTTTTTAAGTGAGCAGTAAATAGATTAATGTTTGGTCTGAAATTTTTGATATTTCATCTAGATGTTTACCAAGAGTTTATTATCAGAAAATAATAAATTCCCTGAACTTCTAAAAGTTCTTGCAATGCACACTATATTGAAAGAAATTAGAGGATACACTTAATTTTTCATATTCGGGCAATATTTATTCATATTTGCAATAAGCTAAGTATTCAGGCTAGACATTAAGAAATGAAATTTCTATCTCTTATCAACAGAAGGAAAGAACTCTTATTATATAGTTTTGTTACCCTGGACCTGATGCCTCTTCAAAATTCTATTTTAAACTTTTTAAATGGTATAAGAGAACAAAAGTACATCAAACTCATAAAATTTTCTCACCAAGAGTTGAGTGGTACACCAGAGGAAAACACAAAAACCAAAAGCCAAACAAGTTGACCTATGTGATATGAGAAAACAGGAATAGCAAAGCTAGTAAAGATATAAATGCTAGAAGTCTAACCTCTGAAACAAAAGAATATTTAGTGGCAAAAGGAATTTCTCCTATGAATATTCAATGGGAGAAAAGGGAAAAGCAAGCTGAGGAAGATACATAATTTTGCTGTGTGCAGAAATCCCACACATAATAAAAATTATATGCTATGTGTATGCCTACCCTAATTCACTAGGATGAGAGTTATAATTTTTAAAGTCATGGTCATAAAGAGTTTTATATAATTTTTTATATATACTATCTCACTTGTCCTGTGAGTTAAGTAGTTTGAGAAGAAGAAATATAAGAAAAGAAAAATATAGTTGCCTGTAATCCCAGTAACTCAGGAGGCCAAGGCAGGAAGATTCCAAGTTCAAGGCTAACGGCAGCCTGCACAACTTACAGAGACCCTGCCTCAAAATGAAAAATTAGAAAGAGGCTGGCGGTGCAGCGTAATTCTAGAGCACTTCCCTAGTTCAGGCCCCTAGTGGTGGTGGAGGGGTAATATTTATATTTATATCTCATATACTATCTATTTAAGTAAGAAAGGTAGATCTTCCTATAAATATTTTTAGAATCCACAAATGCAGAAAATACAAATCTTAACAGTAGTGATGCAAAAAAAGGGGGCTGTGAGTTTATATTTGCTTCAGAGTAATGATACACAATCACTTCTCCCCTCCAAACCACCTCAGACTGAATCCTCCCTCAGTCATGTTATTCAGTTTCCCTAGCATATTCTTTGCCCTTTCTCTACCTCTCCTTAGACTACCAGTTTTCTGTTCAATTCCAGTCCCTTCCTGAAAACCTTCCCCAATGAAGCAAATCTAGTCTTATTTCTTCCTTCTCTGCAAACTGAATATAAATGAGATCATTATAAATCTAGATTTTATTCTAAAATTTCATTTTCAAACCAATTGTTTGAAACTTGGAACAGAATTTTACCTAAGAAAACATATTAAAATTTTTTGTTACATTTTCATGCTTCACACAGAAGACTTAAAATTTTTTTAATTAAAAATAAATATTATGTATGTTTATGGTATGTGACAGGCTTTGATATATGCATACATTAAGGAATGGATACATTAATCTAATTAATATGTATATTACCTCACATACTTTTTGTTGCAAGAACACTTAAAATCTACCATTAGCAATTTTCAAGTATATGATTTTTATCAACTGGTTGCCATGTAGTACAATAGATCTCTCGAACTTACTCCCCCTAACTGAATTTTTGTGTCCTTAGACCAACATCTTCCCAATTCTCTCACCCTAACCCCAAAATTCTACTCCCTGCTTCTGTGATTTTAACTTTTTCAGAATCCATATTTATCATACAGTATTTCTCCTTCTCTGACTGGCTTATGTTGCTTAACATAATGTTCTCTGGGTTCATCTATGTTGTAATAAATTATACGATTTCCTTCATTTCTAAGGCTGAATAGTTTTCCATCATGAATATATACCACATTTTCTTTATCCATTCATCCATTAACAGATCCTTAGGTTGATTCTATATCTTGGCTATTATGAACAATGCTGTAATTAACATCGGAGTGCAACTATCTCTTTGATACACTGATTTCAGTGTCTTTTGATACATACCCAGAACTGGAATTCCTGGATTACACTGTGGTTCTATTTTTAAATGTCTTTTACGTACTTCTACAATGCTTTCCATCATGCATTCCTACCCACAGTATACAAGGATTTCCTTTTCTCCACATTGGGGCCAGCACCTGTTATCTTTGGTCTTTTTGACAATACCCACTGTAACAGGCATGAGATGTTACCTCATTGTGGCTTTAAAGAGCATTTACTCACAAAAGCTTTTTAAACTCACAATAGTAGAAATACTATTTGAAGTATAAGGTAATAATTATTTCATGACATTAATGATTAAGCCAATCAGTAAAGGGAAAAAATTAATAAGAAGACCTCATTAAAAATGCCAGTTTGTTCAATTAACAGAATGCAAGAATTTCAGAATTTTGTATTGATTCTTAATGGAGCTTTTGGAAGCTTCCTATAAAAATCTTCAGAATCTAACGATAGTGTGCAAAGAAGAGAAGAAACAGCAGCCTTGAGCTTGCTATCCTTAAAAAGGTTGGCATTTGGGAAATTTTATGTTTTATGTAGGGTTCCTATCATGTCCAAAATGAGAAGGATGGAGCTGGGTGTGCTTGTGCATGCCTGTAATCCAAGCCACTTAGGCTGAGGCAGGAGGAGCACAAGTTTGAGGCTGTGTAAAATAATGAGACTCTGTCTCAAAATAAAAAGTGAAAAGTGGGCTGGGATGCAGCTCAGTGGAACAGCATTTGCAAAGATGTGCAAAGCCCTGGGTTCAACCCCAAAGTACTGCAACAAAACGAAACAACAAAAAAAATGAGTACGGCTCACCATGTCTTAGACTGTACAGATAATCTGGTTAATGCTGAACATCTGCTTTCCTTTTAGGAGTCTGGAATTTTAGTATACACCAGAGAGAGGGTGCCCATATGACCATCTCCAGTGACTGTTTGGCACTGAGAATCTAATGACATTTCATATGTGTTATCACAAGTAATTACTGGATGAATTAAGTATATCGCATGTGACTTCATTAGGAAGGAACTGTTGGAGTTTGCATCTTGTTTCCTCTAGACCTTCCTCTACAAGCATCTGCCTTTTTCCTCTCAACTTACTCCCTTTTCCTTTTCTCACCCCTTCTTCTCCCATTCTCTTCCTCCTCCTATCTTTGTCTCTCTCTCTCCCTCTTTCCCTTTATATATTTGTCTGCTTTATAAGCTTTTGTAGCAATAAATCATAGCAGTGAGTATGACTACATGCTGCTGAGTTCTGTAAGTTCTTCTAGCAAATCATTAAAACTGGAGGAGGTCTTGGAGACCCCAGAAACAGGGTCTTACTGTATTTGTCTTGTTTCCATTAGCTGCATGAATATTTCTTCCTTAATACAAGTAAACTAGTAACATTGTTCTGATTCTTCTCATTTCTGATTAGGGTTGTTTGAAGTTCTTTGTACACAAAAAGGTGAACAAAAGAGAAAGAGTTTGCCATAACAATTACGGCACATTTAGAAAAGGAGAAAAGTTAAATAGAATTTCATGGTCTGAACTTGCCACCATATTGGTACAGAATGTAATGGTTGTTCAGATCTGATGAAAGACAATTATTGACATCCTATGTTATGTGCCACATACTCTATATACATTGTTTTATGTAATGATGTAGACCACAATGATACTATTTGTTTTTGTTTGTTGTTAGGTGTTGAGTTGGTCTGACTCACAGCAACCCTCAGGATTTTCAATGGCTGACTATTTCGGAAGTGGATTCCTATGTCCTTCTCCCACTTTTATAGTGCTAGGGATCAAACCCAGGACCTCAGAGAGCACAGAGCAGCACTCTAACAACCAAGCTAAATTCCAGCCCTCAAATGATTCTACTAGTTATTATTTTTCTTATTTCACGAATAAGGAAACAAACACATATATGTATATATGTGTGCATATACATACACATATATAGACATTTTATATATATATAATTTGTCTATATAAGAAGGTTGCCTGCTGCCTTACCACCATGGTGTCTAATCCCATCAGATCTCAGAAAATAAGCAGGGTCAATCCTGGTTAGTACTTGGATGGGAGACCACCTGGGAAAGCCAAGTGCTATAGGCTTTGGAAAAAGACCTGGCAACTCAGTCCCAAAAAACCAATCAGCCATTGAAAATCTTATGAATAGCAGAGAAGCTGGGACATAGTGTCGGGCATGGCACAGCATTGGGTAGAGTTTCATGTGTTGTGCATAGAGTCACCATGAGTCAATTCTGACTTGATGGCAGCTAACAACAACAATACACAAGAAAGTTATAAGCATATTGAAGGTAACTTATCTGTTTTATATGATGAAGAACTAGATAGGTGTTTAACATGACTGAGTACTTAGTACTTAGTGATCAAGATCAATTTTCTCATAAAAAAGTAGTCACTAAATTTTCAAAGGATTATGAATAAATGAGATATTCTTTTTGGGGAACAGTTTTTTTTAACAGCTAATGACAAGAAGCCTGGAAACTTTACAGCAACTCTATGAGAAATAAAAAAGAAATAAAGGTCAGTTATAGAAAAATGAGGACAATTAAAAAAAATGAAATGTGGCAAATAAACTCTCACATGAGCAACTAATAAACTAAAGGTAAAAAGACATATTTTGATATAAGAAAATTCTAACCACAAAAGAAAAACAGAGAAGCCTATGAATTAGAACACAATGGTTCAAACTAGAAGTTAGATAAGCCAAAAAAACAATTCAACCTCTTACCAAAAGATTTTAAACCAATAATAAAATGTTCTTTAAATAAATCAAAAACAGGAAGTTAGATTATAACTGGTCCACTTGATCTTGATAAAAATAAATGTGCTCATGGGTGAAAAGTGTAAAGGGAAAGATAATTTAAAAATCACAATTTGTACAGTCTGATGTTTTTCAAAGATGATTTACATATATCTCATCTGAGCCTTGCAACAACCCTGTAAAGTTTTTAAAGTCACCTTTCTACTAGTGAGGGGAGAAAGAAGTTCAGCTAGATAAGTGACTGATACTACATAAATCTGTAATAAAATAAGAACTGACACTAGTACTCATATTTTTTTAATTAATAAAAATAGGAGCTTTGGTATAGCTCAGTGGTAGAACATGCACTTAGTATGTGTGAGGACTTGGGTTCTATCCCAGCACCAAAAATAAGCGACTTCCTTTCCCCATCATTATGGTAATTTGAACTGTGTCTCTCACAAATTGCCTTAGATCTCTATATTTGGGGGGGGGGAGAGGTATTAGAAAGAATTATCAGGCTCTAGTCAGAGGTTTTAAAAGAATTTATCAGAAAGAGAACCAAAATGGGAATTATGGGTCACTCACATTAAATGTGTAGCCTAATAAATATCATACATGACACAATGAATAATATGATTATACTGGGGGTGTCAAAAATTTATACACATTTTAAGAGATATTATCTATGTATTATTTTTCAAAGTTGAATTGAATTACAATAGCAATGTGCAGTATGACATTCGCTCAAAAGATGCCATTAATCAAATGAATGCTAACACCACCATGCAACAAGCAGGACAGTCAAAGCAAATGGTGGAAGCATAGCTGTCAGTTTCTGTTTGAGGAGCACAAGACCATTTTGAAGTGGTATTTGAAATTCGAAAACATTGTGGAAGTACAAATGACAATGAAGGCCTAAGTATGCAATAGAACGTCCAACATGCCTAACAATTGCATGCATTTGTGATAAGTTTGAGATGCACCATATTGTGTGTGATGTGCACAAGGAAAGATCTGGGAGTTTTTGTACAACAAATCCTGCTTCTTCTGCTATAGTAACCACTTAGAGCACCTCTTGTAATTGCAGAAGTCAAATGTGACTTGTATTCATCTTTTGGTATTGGTATATATTATTATAACTTTAATACAGTTTTTCCTTTCTTAAAATGTGTATGTATATTTTTTGGTGCCCTCTGTATACTGAGGGATTTGGTCAGGTATAGAAAGCTGGAAATAGCATCATTCTCAATTCTACAACAAAAAAAAGGAATTTATCTAAAATATCCCAAATTTTCTTAAACCCATCAGAGAGCTCATTCTAAGACAGACACCTCCAAGCGGAAACAGGACATGCACACTTAACTCTCTGAAGCAGTTGCCACATAGAATACAGCTGGCAGGAAGAACTCAGCTAAAATTTTTAACAAATTACTGAAGGCTGAGTGTAAACTAGCTTGAGAATACAGAATCCCTGGGAGCCAGAAACACCAGAGGAATGCCCATTCACTCACAGGCTCTTTTCCACATACCTCACAAGGTGCTCACAAGAAAAATTGGGGGAGAGCAAGAGACTGGAAAGAGACTCCCTCACGTAGCAGGCCTGGGGGAAAGGAAAAGCAGCTATCATGAGAAAAGTACAGAACCTCCACCCAGTCCCCTCTGCACAGAGATGTAAAAAACCTTAAGCCACTGAAAGAAGAACAAAAAGTATGATAACCCTCTCATCACAGGTCTAGACCCCTTATAATGGGAAGAGAATATTTGGAAAAAAATAATAAAAACAAACAAACACACCTCCAACCCTAGGGGGGCGTAAGAAAACATTCTGAGCTCAGACCTGCCCTACCCCTGGATTAGGACACGTTTACCTGAAACAAGAAAACAACCCCTATCTAAGACAGAAGTTGAAAGCCTGAAGCAGAACCAGAACAACAGAGACTGTCAACCCTGCCCTATTCTACAATGTAACAGACATCAAGTAAAAAGTCAACTTCTGGGGGAAGTGCAACATAGTGTAAAAAGGTCTTCTCTAAGACTCAGAAGCCAATAAAGACTTGGGTGGTGCTAAAACCAGACCAGACATTGAGTAAAACCCTCAAAAAAAGCAGCCTGCAACCTCAATACTAGACAATGCTGGAGAATTGTGAAATCTGTGGTGCACTGATACCAAAGCAAAAACAAACCCTAAGCCCAGCTCAGCTCCTGATTAGATCAACTGAACTGCTTGCCCCACACATAACAGATGTCCATTTTTCCAGGCATAAATTTTAACTCAGTTTCTACTTATCCTACACAGATGTTTAGTTTTCAACCAAAAAAGTATAACATCTAAAAAAAAGTATTAAAAAAAAACAACACATATTGTCACCAAAAATGGAACTACCAGGTAGCAAAGTTAAACTAGTTATGGCAAACACAATATGTTAAAGGCTCTAGTCAAGCTGGGTTTAGTTCATTGGTAGAGCATTTGCCTAGCATACAAAAAGCCCTCAATTTCCATATCCAGTACCATGAAAGAAAAGAAAAAGAAAAAAAGGCTCTAGAAGGAAAGATAGACCACAATCATGAAAATATAGAAAATGAGCAGGGATTGACGCTATGAAAGAAAATCAAAGACTTGGTGACAGAGATTGTCTTTGACAGATCTATCAGTAAATTTATCACAGTGAGCAAAACATTGTTGTTGTTGTTATTAGGTGCTGTCCAGTCCTGTCTGACTCATAGCAACCCTCATAGGTTTTCAATAGCTGACTGTTTTGGCATTGCCTTGGGAGTGGATTGCCACATCCTTCTCCCATTTTTGTAGTGCTGGGAATCGAACTTAGGACCTCAGAGACTGCAGAGCGGTGCTGTACCAACTGAGTGAAATCTCAGCCTGAGCAAAACATTACTGATCTTAAAAATAAGACAATAAAAGTACTCAGATTGAAATACAAAAGAAAAGAAGAGTGAATAAAAAAAAAAAAGATTAGATCATCCAAGAGTTATGGGGTAGTATCTCACAACCTGGTACCCTTATAAATAAAAAAGAAAAAAAGAAAAAGAAAGAAGACAGGAAAAAAATGTTTGAAGACATATTAGCTAAGAATTTTCCAAAATCAGTAAAAGACAATACACCACAGATTAATCTGCTCAAAAAATATCAAGCAGGAAAAAATAATCCCACATACCCAGACACATCATTATATTCAAATCCAGAAAAGAAAAAAGACATACTCGATATAGAGGAACAATGATAGGAATTACAACAAACTTTTCATCATGAAGCTTGCCATACCGAACACTTTAAAGTGCTGAAATAAAAAACATGGTTATCTGAGAATTCTACTGCAGGGAAAAATTGGGAGGAAATTGGCAAAAACTCTCAAACTGGGAAAATGGCTTTTGAATATCTGGTTTGTAAATTAGAGATCTAGGGAAAATGAAAGCAACTTGGTTGCACGTTTGTACAAAACCCTTTCCTGAATGGACAACTGGACTGAAAGCTGACTGACTCAGGCCATTCCATGGGCAAGCTATATAAGGAGCTGTGCTATATAGGAGTTGCACTTCAGCTGCTCCATCCTTTTTCGCCCCCTTTTGCCCAGACCATTGACTAAGCAAGACCTTTTTTGCCCTTTCTTGCCTGGCCCACCAATGAGGAAACAGCTTTCCCGCTCTTTCGCCTGGACCTTCAGTGAGGAAAGAATACTCCTGTCTCGACCATCAATAAGTAAAGAACCCACTCTCTGTCTGATCACCAACGAAACAACAGCTATCTCTTCGTGACCACCAAGAACGCCAACACAGGTGTTTGCCCCTGGAAGGCAAAAGCGCCTGAGGCTTTTCCTTTCTCCCATCTCCACCAGCACCCCGAGGGCCGCAGGAGTCCATGCCCCTCAACTGAGGGTCGCGAGTGAATTGTGTTTAGTATCTGTGTGCACGGCGGTGCTGCCCGTCAGAATATACGGGCCGGACCGGGAGGCGCGCGCCCCACATTCTACAACCAAGAAAAATGCTTTTCAAAAATTGTGGAAGAAAAAGCACCAAACACAATGCAGCAGAGATGAGCCACTCCACTCTACCCTATCTGAATTCCTGGACCATGAGCATAGTAGATAATTGCTTTACCCCATTACTATTCAGGGTGATTTGTTATGCAGACAGAACAAGTGGAATAGTCTACGTACCTGTATCTCTAGTTTTCCTTCCTTTAACACATCCTGCATGTTGATACTTGAGTGAACTTTTTAAAATCACAAATTTGATCATGTTACTCCTTTTTAAAAGTCCTTATCAATTCCAATTTGCTCTCGGGGACATCAGGACTTAACTCGTCTGTATTCCCAGCTACTTGGGAGGCTGAGATAGAAGAATCGCTTGAGCTCAGGAGTTGAGATCAGCCCAGCCAACACTGTAAGCCCCAGTCTCCAAAACAACAACAACAACAAAACCTTAATTGGGTCTTACAATCCTCTTTGATATGGTCCCTTGGATGGATTGACACAGAATCAGCAACAATGGACTTAAACATAAAAAAGACCATGTGCATGGCACAGAATCAAGGAGGATTTCGTTCTGTTGTACATTTTGTCACTATGAGGCACACCTGACTCGAAGGTACCTAACAACAACAACAACAACAACAACAACAACAACAACAACTCATCTGGTCTCATCTCTCAGCATTCTCCCTTATACTTTTTGTTCTAGCCCTATCAAGCTGTAAGAAATCTCTTAAATATGTCATATTTTGTCTTACTTCAGTATTAGTTTATAATTTACCAAAACTATAGATGCTTATTTTGGGCCAGACTTTACTTTGATTCTTAATCAGAAAAATTGTAAACCCTCCTTCATGAAAAAGGCAAAGAAATCTGATTCTACCTTTATTCTCTGATGAGGTGCCAAGTAATAAATTGGATATTATTATTCTGAGGAGAGTAAGTCTCAAAGCATCTAAACTTCCAGAGCCCCACAATGAGATCAGCATTTGGGGATGTATACCAAAGGGAGTGTCTGATTTCTGAAACTGCGCATCTGCCACTGGGACCTTTGAGAAAGATGAAGAATGTTCTTTTTTTTTTTTTCTACCCAAGCCAGAAAACTGTGATGTTACCCAATCACAATTCCTTTACGTCATTAAAGTTTAAGTGAGAATTTAATTATACTATTCTTTTCTGAAAGGAGCAGGTTTCTGTATAAATACATCTTTAATAAAAAAATTTTTAAACATGTTTTTTAGAATAAGAGGGCCTTTTCATAAAGATTTTGGAAATATTACAACTTTATTGTTTAACTACAGAGAAAGGTTAGAAACATTCTTGCATCAGTTTGCATAGAAATAGTCAGGTACGATCCATTGATATGGCGGGTGGAGGGAGAATGATTGACTGTTCTTGTACCTCTGGTTGAGGAGGAGACTTTCCCCAAGATTTGTGCCTTTGCACATGTGGCTCCTTCTGCCTAAAACAACCTTTTGTCAATTGTCTTAAATGATTCCAAAGGTCTCCCTTAAAAATCAAATCTCTGCTTTTCAACAATCATTAAATATGTATTGAGTGGTGACTATACTCTGGGCATTATAGTAGATCATGGAGATGCAGAGAAGCAAACAGCTTCAATTTTTCTGCACTCATGAAGCTTACCAAATTCTTAACTCCTAAGCTGCTTCAGGAGCTGGGATTTAGCTCACTGGGTAGAGTACTGTTCTATGCTCTCTGAGGTCCTAGGCTTGATCCCCAGCACCACAAAAATGGGAGAAGGGCCTGGCAACCCACTACCAAAACAATCAGCCATTGAAAACCCTATGAATAGCAGAGAAGCACTGACATAGTGTTGGGCACGGTACAGTGTTGGGGAATGTTTTGTTCTCTTATACATAGGGTCATTATGAGTCAGACCTGACTCCTTGGCACCTAACAACAAAAAGCTCCTTCTGGTAGCCTTGCCTAACCTCTTCAGGCTAAGTTTAAAGCTCACACTCCAATTTTTTCCACAATATGCTGTTTATTTTTCTCTAAGAGCATGTTTTATTGTGATCATTTTTTGACTTAGTCTCCTCTATTAAACAGAAGCACCTTAAAGGCTGGGATTCTGTTTTATCTCCTTAGTATCTACCATAGCTCCTGGCAAGGTAAAAAATGTATTTTTAGTTAAAGAAAAAGCCAAATAAAGATTGGGGGCAGGGAGTTGAGATAGTCTAACTACTATGTTAATAAGAACACAAGATGTACATTAAATGCTAAAAATAAGATGGATCATACAGAATACTAATTTTTAGCTATTTATATGGATCACAAGTACATCAAAGAACCATGAAGTTAAAGATACTGCACACATCTTGGTTAGAAAATGAAATTTACACCAATATTCCATAGTAACTCTGGCATTGTGATAAATAATTCAGAATTATAGAAAAAAGTGTAAGGAACAGCTGCAAACATAAGAAAAACAGGAAAAGGAAGACAGAAACCAGGAATAATTTGCTAATCAAAATTTTATAATGAAAACCATCTAAAGGAAAAATACTAAATTCCTTACAAATTATTTTGCCTTTTTCTTACAATAGCAGCAAAATAGTAAAATGAATAAATATTTAAGTAGCATAGAAAGGGAATTCTTTCCTTTAGGAATGCTTTCCTTAAAACTTTTCATAATTGGTTACTTTGAACTGAATATGCTGAACAATAGAGAATAAAAATCTATTCCTGGACAGCAATGAAAAATAAGAAATTCAAAACATTCTTTACCTATTACAAGTTGCTTATGAACAGATAAATTCTGAATTTGAAGTCGATCATTATATATCTTAAGAGGAGGTCTTTGTTGGTAATTTGCATGATTCAATTTAATGAAACAATGTACATATACAATATATTTATTTTTATAAGTGTACCTACATATGTAATATGAGCAGTGCCATAATAAAAATCAATCTGGCAAGGGTTAGAAACTAGTTGGTGAGGTGGCTGTAGACATAACAAAGCAACAAGAGGGAAACTTGTTCTATATTTTAACTATGGTAGTGGATTTATGAACCTACCTATAAGATAATAATCACATAATCACATATAAGAAATAATCACATAAAACTAAAGGCATGAACACACAAGTACAAAGACCTAAATAAGATCAATAGATTATATCAAGGTGAATAACCTAGTATGATTATTATAATAGAATTTTGTAAGTCACCATGGGGGAAAACTTGGTAAAGAATACATAGGATGACTTTGTCTCATTTCTTACAACTGCATATAAATCTGTAATCATCTCAAAATTTAAAAAATTAATTTAAAATAACCTGGCATGGTCCATCCCAATACAAAATATTTGTGGGTGGAGTCAAGATGGCAGATTAGAAGCTGCCTCCCTGTGATTCAGTGAAGGAAAAGAGTCAGGATAACAAAGGATAGACTCTATTCCAAACAGAAAAAT
This sequence comes from Pedetes capensis, assembly GCA_007922755.1. NCBI lineage: Eukaryota > Metazoa > Chordata > Mammalia > Rodentia > Pedetidae > Pedetes > Pedetes capensis. The sequence goes on along the minus strand of VMDO01035426.1, from coordinate 2,389 downwards.
AGAAGGCAAGCAGCATGAAGCACAAGAGCTAATAGGTGAGCTGAAAAACACCTAGAAACAGAAAGGTTATGCTGAAAAAGGAAAGAAGTGGCTTTCTTGTCCAGCCACAGATCCCCTGATGTGGGGAAGGGAAGGAAAATCTCATCCACAAGGTAAACCAGTGAACCCCAGGTGAAAAAGAAAAATTGGCATTTCTACCCACAGAACAAACCCTTGTTCTCATATGCTTTAAATACAGTTGGAGGATTTGGTGTGACAGTAGTTCTTCCTGTGAGTGAAATCAGCATAGAATAAATCTGTTTTGTCACTCCCTCCAGCTCAGAAGGCAACACCCAGATGCCATTTAGAAAGGGAGCCTATTGTTTTAGGCTGATCTACTAGTGAGGAGGCAAAAATTTTAAAAAAAGGAAAAATCACCATACAGGGAGCCTAAGAACACCTCAGCACAGTGCCTGAGTGTGAGACAGCCACACAAGGCAGTAGTGGAGAGGAAGGGCTGGGCACAGACACACTAAGTAATGAGGGTGGTGGATCCAGTGAGTACAGCTCAGAGGTCTGTAGCACCACTCTGTAAATACTGCAGATAAGTGCACAGACAGTCCTGACCCTAAGGAGCTGTCTGGATGCAGGGATATTTGCTACCAGCCCAACTGAGAATTCTGAGATTCAGCTCTGATGGAGCACCTGAATCCCATAGTGCCCTCCCACCTGTAAGAGTGTTTACAGTTTGGCTAGAATTAAATCCTCTGAGATCTGTCCCCCTAGCGCAGATATCAGGGCTTTGTATGCTTCCCTCACATTCTACATGGTCAAGATACATCCCTTGGCTTGGACATTAGGCACTCCAGGGTACACAAACTGAGGAGACTAGAGCAAGTGGGAAACTGACTGTCTCACAGGCTTCAAAGTTAAGCTTAGTGAACAATGACTCTTGGTACACAAAGAAAGGAGGCACTTAATGATGGCAAAGCAGCCCAGATAGGCAACAGACTCAGGACTGAGCGCAGCACAAGCCTGACAAAAAAATTCCAAATACAACACACCATCCCCCTACCTGGCAGAATATATTAGAAGGCACAGAAAGAAGCCACTCCAATACTTGTTTCTTTTCTTTCTGGTTTTCTTCTTATTTAAAAGCACAAAGTTTCCCCTTTTTAATTTTACTACACCGTTAGTACTATTTTTTTTTAAAAAAAGCTTTTGTTTTTGTTATTCCTCTTCTTATAATTATCTAATTTTATTTATGAATTTTTCTTTATTATACAATCAAAACTTTTAAAATCTCTTGCTCTCTTCTCTTCCTCTTCCTAACACTTCTCTCTGCTCTTCTTCTTTTTGTAAGTTACTTTACATTTAATTGATGCTTCTTTCTTTTCGCCTTCTCAACCCCCTTCCTTTATTTCATTCAGTTACTATTACTTTCATCATAATTAATTCTTCATTTCAAATTTATGCTACATTATTTTAATTATTTTCTTTTCTGTGTTCATTGGAGGTATAGTAGTTGGCATAAATCAATTATAATTGTACTTCTATACATGATCTGGTTTGGTATTCTTACTGTTGGTAGTTGATTTTCTCTTCATTGAGAGGAACTGGGGGTTCAGTACTCAAGAAAAAGCTGCTCATAAAGAAGATCACCAAGGAACCAGGCACGGTGGCACATGCCTATAATCCTAGCGACTCAGGAGGCAGAGGTAAGAGGATCACAAGTTCAGACCAGAGGCATTATGCGTAATATAGTGAGACCTTGTCTCAAAAAAACTAAATGGGCTGGGAGTGCAACTCAGTGGTACAGTGCTTGCAAAGCATGCAAATGTGAGGCCCTGGATTCAACCCCAATACCAAAAAAAAAATCGTCAAATAAATCCAAAAGAGATATCCATCCCAACAGATGCATAGATCAAAACAAGGAAATACAAGAAAAATGAAAAATCAAAGCATCATGACTTCTGCAAAAGATCATAACTCCTCAAAAAGTGAAGCCAAAAAACTGAGAGTTGATATGCTGGATAAACTATTCCAAAGTCTAATTCTAAAAATGATTAATGATCTCCAACAGCACATGAATGGAGTGAGAAATTCAATTCAAGTACTGGGATGAGAAGTTCAGCAAGGAAATTGTGACTCTGAAAAAATGGAAACGTTGGAAATGAAAAACTCAATATATCAAGTAAAAAACACAGCTGTTGTTGTTGTTGTTGTTGTTAGGTGCCGTCGAGTCGAGTCTGACTCATAGCGACCCTATGTACAGCAGATCGAAACACTTGCCGATTCTGTGCCAGGCAAACCATCTTATTTATGTTTAAGCCCATTGTTGCAGACACTGTGTCAATCCATCTGGTGGAGGGTTTTCCTCTTTTCCGTTGACCTGCCACTCTTCCAAACA
>VMDO01035425.1:0-16094 GCA_007922755.1 Pedetes capensis | reverse complement strand
AAGGAGGTTGTTCATTAAAATATTACAAATGACTTCAGTTATACACTGAGTACATACAATTGCTAACCATTGTTAGGGCTGTATCTTATCGGTAGAATACTGAGAGTGAACAGTCTTGCCCTGTTCTGCATCATAGAGGAAAGGCTATCAGTCTTTCACCATTAAGCATATTAACTGTAGGTTTTCTAGATGAAGTCTTATATCAGGTTAAAAATTGCATATATGAAAATTGTCACAATGAAAAGCATGTCAAAATGAATCACATTATGATGTACATTAAAAATTTCTAATCAAAAAAATAAGAGAAACCCTGAAATTAGAACTACCATATGATCCAGCTGTCCCATGATTCGTTATATACCGGAAGGAAACAAAGCAGCATCCACCATATATACCTGCATATCCTTATTTACTGCAACATAATTCACATTATCCATCCTACAGAATTGGCCTAAGTGTCTGTTAGTAGATGTGTGGCTAAAGGAAATATGGTGTGTGTATATATATACACACATACACATACAGTGGCATAATATTTAGGATAAAGATGAATGAAATCATGTCATTTGAAGAAAAATGAATGGAACTATATGTCATCATGTTAAGCAAAACAAACCAGATGCAGAAACATAAGTATCAAATGTTTGCTCTTATATGTGGAAGCTAGAATTAAAAAAACAGACAACCTGAGTGTAGCAGAAATACTACTAGGGAAGGGTAAAGGGAACATGATTTGGGAAAGATGGTAGTTGGGAGGACAGATAACAATCAAAGCATGATACATTCATGTATGGAAATGTAACAATTATGTTCATTAGTGTGTATAAATATGCATTAATAATTACACAAAGTATAAATAGAATTCTTGTACCACTTAGTAGTCTATCCCAATTCCCTTCTGCCCCTGGCATCCACTGTTCTCCATTTTTAGGGACTCCTCTGTTAACCACATTCATTGTAGCTTCACAGTGTCTTAGCCCTTTGATGAAGCCAGCAATGGGGAAAAACAGAGTAAAAAACCGTAGCTGACCAATGTCTACCTTATACTGGAGTGGCAGCTACCTGCCAAAGGCAAGGACCTTTGCAGCCAGATAAGTAATTAAAAGGGAAGTTGTTTTATGACTTTAACCTTGCTGGGTGCCATGATGCACTCCTATAATCCCAGTATTTTGGGAGGCTGAGGCAAGAGGACCACAAGTTCAAGGCCAAAGGCAGCTTGTGCAACTTAGCAAGACCATGTCTCAAAATTAAAAATTAAAAAGGGAACTGTGATATATCTTAGTTGTAGACACTTCCATAGCATTTGCAAGGACCTGAGTTCAACCCTCCAGTGCCCCCCCACACATAAATCCCTTCATTCTTGTGGTTACTGATTTAATTAGACTATTTATATCTTATGGTTCAGTCTCAGCAGGTCATATGTGTCTAGGAATTTGTCCTTTTCTTCTATGTTTCTTAATTTATTGGCATATAATTTTTCAAAATATTCCCTAGTTTTCCTATGGATTCTAGTAGTATACATTAGCATTCTTGTTTTTCTTCTAATATTCAGTCTCTCTTCCTTTTGGTTAGTTTGGCTTTGAGTTCATCAATTTTGCTTATGCTGTCAAGGAACCAACTCTCTTTCACTGATACCTTTGTTCTTTCAATCTCCATTTCATTTAATTCTTCTCTGGTATGTATTATTTCTTTCCTTTTACAAGGTTGGATTTGGTTTGTTCTTATTTTTCTAAGGCCTTGAGAAGCATCCCTAGGTTATCTGAGACTGCTGTGCTTTTAAATGTAGGCATTCACAGCTATAAACTTCTCTTTTAGAATTATTTTCACTGTGTCTCACAGGTTCTGGTATATCCTATTTCCATTTTCATTTGACTCTAGGAATTTTTAAATTTCCACTATGAAATCTTCAACAACCCAATGTTGTTTAAAAGTGTATTAGTCAGAGCTGGGTGTAGTGGCTCACACCTGTAATCCCAGCAACTCAGGAGGTAGAGGCTGAAGGATTGCAATTCAAGGCCAGAGATAGCCTGTGTAACTTAAAACAGACCATGTATCAAAATAAAAAATAAAAACAGGGGCTGAGTGGGCTGAACCATAGCTTATTGGTAGAGTGCTTGCAAAAGCATGCATGAGCCAGTGGGTTTAACCCCCTAATACAGCAAAAAAAAATGTGTACTGTTTCATCTCCACCTATTTTTATAATTTCTGTGGTTTCATTTGCTATTGATTTCTAGCTTCATTTCCTTATGATCTGATAAATCTGATAGATGTAAGATGTTATTTCAACTTTTGTAGTTAAGATTCCTTTTTATGGCCTAATATATTATCTATTTTGGAAAAAGTTCCAAGTGCTTTATTGAGTTACTCTTTCATATCTTTATTCACTATGAGCTGGACATTATTTGATGGTACCTAACAACAACAACTCATTCAGCTGCTTATTTGTATACATTGATTTAATTGATCATTTTTTAAATCAATCATTTGAATTCTTTGGCACATCATCCACTTTGGTAACTTCAGGCTCACCAAAGAATTACAAATTTTCAAATAAGCCATAATATGATTCTTGGGTTTCTATTTTTTTCATATCTGTTGGGATGAATATCTCTTCCACTTTTCTGTGAGGGTCTTCTTAGTGAGCAGCCTTCTCTTGAAGGTTTGATTTCTAGTACCATTCAGAGAGGACACAATTAACCACAGTAACAATAGCACACACAGAGTAAATCCCAGATAAAGGAATATAGTTTAAAAAATTAAGAACAACTACACAACCAGTAACAGTAGAAAGGGGCAGCCTACACCCATCCTAACCCCCATGCTGTGTAGGCCCCTGGGGGAGTGCAGCTTCTGGCAGCATAGTGGGCAGTGGGGACAGGAAAAGTGGATAATAAATGAGTGCAACCACTCAAGGTCAGTTGTCTGCCCGAATTGCTCCCGCTGCATGGGTGCCCCAGACCTCTGGTTATCCTAGAGTTTGGAGGATGAGAAGAGCTGGGAAGTGGAGCACTGGCAGCATGAAGAAAGAAATCCAAAAGGATCATGTGTATGCTGTCAGGATGCCAGGCATCCTGTTTTTAAGACTAGAAGCACACATCTGTGTCCATGCTAGTAACATTTTTAGTAATCAAACTCCTGGGGAGCTATGCTCTGCACTATACAATAATATGCTCTTGTGAGCTACATACCCTGCTTCCCAGTGACATTCATCATCTGCCACATTTGTAGAAACATCCTGAAAGATGGAATTGTTACAAAAAAGTTAAGGAAATCTTCATTGGGGGGACAAATGAGCTTTTGGACCAAGTTTTCCTAACTTAAGATGTTGAAGCAGCCAGAATAGTTACAGATGGTCATAGAAAAAAAAGCAGGAAATTGGTCCGAAGTAGGACAATAATTTTATTTCTGAAATAGTAAATTTCAAAATAAAGGAGGAAGATAATCAAATTCTTTATGGTATGGAAAGAATGAACTTTAAAAGTGAACTGGAGGACATGAGACAAGATAGTGGTTATGAGTAGATGGAAATTAGAGCAACAAGCTGTACCTATCAGCATCCTGAGATATATTTACCAGCTGAGGTCAAGAATGACTATGGGTCATTCTTCTGCTAGTACAGCAGCACACTGCAATGTAGCTAGGGAAGCTGTGACCCAGAGCTGCCTTTCCAGCTGACACATAAGTTCCAGGAAGAAGTCTCCTACTTGGAAACATTTTTCCATGAGCCAGCACTAAAGCAATATGTATATACTGTATGACAGATTTCAGTAGGGGTGAAAATGAAAAAGAGTTGATGACAATGTCTCATGAGACATGTGAGGCAGGCATACCTCACCAAGCTCATTCAAAAAGTGCAAGTATGTCAGAGAAGTACTCCTTTCCCTCTCCCTTGTTCCTGCTCCTACCACAGCCTACTGAGGTGGGGGACTGCAGCACTATGCTCTCACCCACCAGATTTGTCCAGAAAGTGGCTCCTAATATCCCATCCCCTGAAAGGAATCAATCTAACCAAAGATCCTGCAGATCTATAGAAGTAAAACTTCAAAACATTAAAGAAAGAAATCACAGAGGATACTAGAAGGTGGAAGGACCTCCCCTGTTCATGGGTTAGGAGAATCAACATTGTAAAAATGGCTATCACACCAAAAGCAATCTGTAGATTTAATGCAATTCCCATTAAAATCCCAATAATAGACTTTACAGAAATAGAAAAAAAAATCTAAAAATTCATATGAAAACACAAAAAACCACATTTACCCAAGGCACTCTGATACTGCAAAACTAATGCAGGTAGGATCACAATCTCTGACTTTAAACTGTACCACAGGGCTGTAGTAGCAAAAACAGTTTGGTACTGGCACAAAAATTAGCCTGAGGACCAATGGAATATATTTGAGGACCTAGAGATACAACAATGCATTTACAGCCACCTGATCTTTGACAAAGGAGCAAGGCAGGCAAATTGGAGAAAGGATAGTCTCTTCAACAAATGGTGTTGGGAAACCTGGATTTCCACTTGCAGAAAAATGAAAACAGAACTGCACCTCTCAATATGCATGAGAGTTAACTTGAAATGGATAAAAGTCCTCAACATAAAACCAGGAACCTTCAAATTACTAGAAGAAAGATAGACAATACACTCCAACATATAGGCATAGGAAAACATTTCCTTAATAAGATTTTAATTGCTCAGGAAATTGCAACAAAAATTGATAAATGTGATTACATGAAATTAAAGCTTCTGTACAGCAAAGGAAACAAGAGAGTTAAGGAAGACCCCAATGAATGGGAGAAAATCCTCTTGTCCTACAGAGGACTAATTTCCAGAATTTACAAAGAACTCAATGGGAGAAGGATGTGGTAATCCACTCCTGAGGCAATCTCAAAACAATCAGTTGTTGAAAACCCTATAAGGGAGGGAGAGAGGGAAAGATGGCGCACAGATAACACACACCTTCTGAACCAGAGTAAAAAGAGAGCTTAAACAATAGTTTAGAATACACATTGACTAGTCAGACACAGTAATAAGTTAGATAAGAAGTAGGGTAATATATATTAAAAGAAAAATGGCCTGCAGGTTAGGTAAATACTACCAACGTCAGAAAAAGTTTAAGTAGGGAGGTAACAGCGTAGCAGGTTTGAGTGAGTGCACTAGCAGAAATGTGAATATTTGATCAAGTAGAAAGAGAAAATTAATAGCTGGATAAAGCCACACCCTTAGGAAACTCACCAACAATTGCTTCTACTCGTGGACTGTACAGACAGTGGAGAGAACCAAGGGGACAATGAGATTGCAACCCAAGGTGGAGATGAACTAGACAAACTGCAACAGTCAGTTTGCCATTGCTCAGATCGCAGAGCACGGAGAGAATGCAATCCAGGGAAAACTCCATGCTGACATCTGGAGCTCAGATTCTCCATACACTACAACCCTTGCAACCCACCAACATCCTGCCAATAAGGCACAGACAGCACTTCCCACAGAGAATAACTATTGAGTTTGCCTGAGGCTCCAGGCGCAGTGGCCATTTCTATGCCATACAGCCCATGCAGTTTGTGAGAGATCAGTAGTGCAAAAATCTCATGCAGGAGTGCAGGCCTCAGATTGACCAGGGGTGGAACGATATCATCCAACTCAACTGGTCGTGGGAGCAGCGAGTGGCTGTAGTAGGGGCTGGGGCCTGTGCGTGGGCAGAGTGTGCCTGAAGAGTAGCTGCAGCATGGCTGCCTCCCTCCTGTTGGGGCATGGCAGATTTGTGGCACAACTTCCATGCAGACACATGAGAATATGGGCACGCAGGCCTCAGATTCACCGGAGGTGGTCCAATATTGTCTCACTGCAGCATGGGATTGGCTAGGGACTGCAGAGGGGACTGGGATCCACGTGGGTAGAGTGTGCCCAGATAGTACTGCAAAGAGTACAGCAGTTCACTTTGTATGAGGGCATTTTCGTGCACAACTTCCACATGGGCAGGCAAGCCTCAGATTCACCAGGGGTGGACGAACATCATCCCACTCACTGTTGCATGGGATCAGTAAGAGCATAAGGGGATTCAGAACATGTGAATGGGCAGAGGGCCTGACATTGAGATCTGACTTGCGCAGCCATCTGCTCCTGCCATTGGGACTGGGGCTGTGCTCTCTGAACTGGGGTCTCAGTGCCCAAGCTCTGTGGGGGAGGCGAAATTTTCATAAAGTCAGCACAAGTCACACTGCCTCTCTGCTAATGAAACATGGGCAGAACATCCCATGGGGGAGATCTCTGAGAGCACCCTGTAATCTGGTTCAACCTGAGAGATCAGGCAACTTTCTGCCATCTTCACTGCCAGAGGGATGCTGGGCAGAAACCCTTCCCCCTCAACCTGCCTGCTTTCAAAAAGAGAGCGGGTAGTGGAACTGAGAAATGCCAAACTAAAGCTATCTTCATTGCTTAGGAATATTTGCATAAGAGATAAATGAAGACAGATCTATAGACAGAGGTGCCAGTAGGGTTGAAGTTGGATGACCCTGCATGGCTTCTCGTAGCAGCAGCAGACAGGAAGGAGAGTCTATAAAACACCAGCCAAAGTCAGCCACCTGAGGGAAGTGAGGTGGGGCCCTCTCAGAAGGTTGATGATGGCTGTGGATAGTAGGAAAGCCACACTGGCCTGAGCTCTCTAGCATACTGTACTCTTATTCACTTTACTGTTCTGCTCATACCTCTTGTGAGTGTGTACAGGTGTTGGGTTTTTTGTGGAGGGGCTGATATTATGGATAAGGCTACTTTCCTTCTGTTCTCTCTACATATATGGATAGACAGGTTGTGTCACATCTTCCCTTTATGTTTTGATGTTTCTTTCTTTTCTTTCTTTCTCTCCATGGCTTATTAGTTCTGTTAAGACATATTTGCCTGAAAAGGCCATCAAGATTTTTTTTTCTGCAATGGTGTGGTTTTCTGCTATATTTTATTCTGCTATGATATTTTTTTCTGCTATGATGGTGTTTTCTTTCTGGTCCTTTTCAGTGTGGTTTGGTGTATACAGTCACCTAGTATTCTCTCTTTCTTTTCTCTTACTTTCTCTCTTTTTTAAAATATATTTTAGGATTAATATTCTCTATAATTATAAATATTTTAGTTTATTATTTAATATTTTCATTTCTATTAGTCTTTGTTTTCTCTCTCTTCTTTTTCCCTCTCCTTTCCCCATTTCCTCTCCCTCCTCATTCCCCAGTAGAGAAACAGAGTCTGTGGACTCCCTATCCTCCAGCCCCATTGGAACAGTGAATTGGAGAGTGGGAAACAGAGGAGTGGAGAGTCCAGGACTCAGAGAAAAGTGTTGCGAGCTGATGGCTCCCTGAACACAGAAGATCTGTTCCAGCAAAAGGCTCATCTCAAAGTCAGGTAGGGCTGGTGATCCGGAGTAAGAGTGCCACAGACTAGACAAACAAGGACTCACAGTGTAGGCAGTAGACCAATCAAGGACTGGGAATGCAGGGGTCAGAGGGAATCTTAAGGGAGCAGTACTGAATACAGAGCCTGCAGAAGATCCTTGCCTTTGGTTCTGAGGCTGCAAAATATGGGGCAGGGGAGTGAGAATAAAGTATCAGAGATCTATCATTTCCCAAACTCAAGGGAACACCAGAGGGAGAAGCTCTTCACACTCAGAGGAGGCAGATCTTAATTTCCAGACCAAACAATGGGTAAGCCACAGCATAGGATTACATGAAACATGAAAGGACACACTAGATGTGAAGATCCCACAGACCAAAGTCTCTTAATAGACAACACTAAACAATCCCAGTTTCTGGAGATGTCTGAATCAGAATTCAGGGTTTTGGTCATCAGTATGCTAAGAGAAATCAAAACAAACACCACCAGCACCCTCAAAATCCTGGAAAAGAAGGTATCTCATCTGGAGTCTGTACTCTCCTCCAAGCTAGAAACGATCAGGAAAAACCAAGCAGCAATCCTTGACATGCAAGCCAAGCTGAATGAATTAAACTCTGCAAAAGAATCCTCTTCATAGAGACTGGATGAGGCTGAGCTACGAATTTCAGACTCTGAGGACTCAATCCAAGAAATTAAGTATGCACAGTGCAAAATGGAAAAAATGAAAGAATTTTAAAAAGATTGTAAATCCTCAGACAGAATAAGAAAACGAAACTTAAGAATTCAGGGTATCCCTGAAGAAGAAAGGTCCACCAGAAGATTAGGAAATCTAGTTTATGACATACTCAATGAAAATTTTTCAGAGATAATCCAGGATCTGGATACATACACAACTGAAACATTCAGGACCACACCTAGAATAGACCAAAACAGATCCTCCCCACAACATATTATATAATACAAATGCTTATGGTGGACACCAGAGAAGCAATTTTGAAAGCAACCATGGAAAAAGGAAAACCCATTAAAGTAACTGCAGACTTCTCCACATCAACATTGAAACCTAGAAAGGCCTGTATACATAAAATTCATGTTCTGAAAAAGAACAACTTCCAACCACGAATACAATACCCAGCAAAGTTATCTTTGAAAATACATGAGGAATATAAGACATTCCATGATATTGACACATTCAAATGATTTGCAACCACCAAACCAGCTTTACAGAGGATCCTGAATCAGTTACCACATACAGGTGAGATAAAACAACCCTACAAAGAACATCAAAGAAATGAACAGTTAACATGAGTGGAAATCAAGAAAGCAATAAAGCAAGCATGAATCAAAAACCAGCAACATGTAACAACTGGATAGATAAAAATAGACACTTCTCAATAATTACTATTAATGTAAAAGGTCTTAACTCACCAATTAAGAGACAGAGACTGGCTAACTGGACGAAAAAACAAACTTTCAATATGTGCCATCCAACAAACTCATCTAACCCACAAAGACTGCAATAAATTGAGAATTAAGGGCTGTAAAACACATATCAAGCAGGAAGAAAACAAAAAAGCAGGTGTTGCAATTCTAATATCAGATAGCTTAACTTTCAATCCAAAACTAATTAGGAGAGATAAAGAAGGACACTGCATATTACTAATGGGAACAATCAACCAGGAACCAATAACGCTACTAAATACATACTCTTCAAATACTGGGGATTTTTGCTTCATAAGAAAAGCTTTATGGGACATAAAGACCTTTATTGGACTAGACACAGTAATTATGGGAGACTTCAATACCCCACTTTCACCAAGAGAGAGGTCATCAAAAGAGAAAATTAATAGAGAAACAACGACCCTAATCTCCACCCTAAATCAATTGGATCTCACACACATCTACAGAATATTCCATCCATATGATGAGGAATACACATTCTGCTCAGCTCCACAAGGAATGCTTTCCAAGATAGACCATATGCTAGTCCATAAGAATTCCCTCATAAGTACAAAAATGCAGAAATTATCCCCTGTACCTTATCAGACCACAACAGAATAAAATTGGTGCTTAGATGGGAGACCACCTAGGAACATTAGGTGCAGCTGGCTAAGGAGAAGGACTTGGCTATCCACTCCCAAAATAATCCACCATTGAAAACCCTATGAATAGCAGAAAAGCACTGATAATAGTGCTGAGCATGTCACAGTGTTGGAGAGTGTTTTGTTCTGTTGTACATAGGGTCACTATGAATCGGACCTTACTCGACTGCAACTAACAACAATAAACTCAGAGGACACAGCTGCCTTCAATAGTTGTGACTCAGGGTCCTCATCAAAAGACTCTGACAGAGGGGAGAGCCTGTGGTCACTTGTGGCCAAGGTAAAAAGGAGAGATCTGAGAGAGAAGCTACCAGAAAACATGGTGCTTTCATAATTAGAGGAAGCGGTGATGGAACACAGCTGTGAATCACTTACGTACTGGGTCCTGAGGTGGGCATCCTGGCCCAGGTTGAAAACCTTGGTCATCAGATTTTTTGGCCACCCCCTAAGTACTGTACCTTCAGAAAAGTTGTTCAGCACATCCACAGAGACTGAATGCTTTGGCCAGCCCAGGCTCATGATGTAGTATTTTGAAAAACATCTTTTTGAAAGTGCATCTCCCCTTGATATTATTTCAGTATTCAACTCACACCGGAGTCACGAGACTAAAGATGCTTTCCATAGTGCTAGCTGTCAAACCAGGACTGTGACTTGCCTAGCAGGGCTAAGTAAGATGCCAGACAAGGCATCTGGGGCCACCTGCCAGCTTCTCACTGCTATGTCCGCATGTGCTTCCTCTAGGCCAGGTATTGCAGTCTGTTTTAAGAAATCCACTAGAAACAGCTTATCTTGTCAATTATGAAATAGGATGATCAGGTTTTATTTCATAACTGTAAAGTTTCTTTTAAGTGAAGGGATGGTAATTTGTTTTACTAGAATGAAGAGAATATATAAACAGTTTATTCTGTAGACTTTTATACAATTACGTAAAAAACACAAATCAGGTGCTGTATTTTAGTGAAATGCTGCATTTATTACGACAAAATGTTTTTTTGTGGATATCAGACAAAATCTGTACATAGGAATTAGAAGTCAATCCATCCTGACTGAGCAGTCTTTAACTGCGGACTCCAAAGTATGCTGAGGAGTAGAAAGAATATTCTAGAAGCTGTTTACTACAACAGAGAGGAGGCATTTGAAAACAAAACTGAACTTAAATGTGTTATCGAGCATCAGATATGAGGTTATTTGGTCACAAGAACTTTCCTGTTTCAGATGTTTACATTCAGGCTTTACACAGGTAATGCAAAGATAACCCAACTATTTATCATGAGCTCCTTAAAATTGGATCCAAAGTTTATAAATTCATGCTTATGATTTAGCCAGTTCATAACTGGACATGTTTACAGCAGACAACCCGTTGATCAAATCTCCACGCCTCTGATTTAGCACCTCTACACTATAAAACTATCTTGTGAAATGTGTGCACTGTGCACTGGTCTCCCAGTTTGATCAAATTATAGCTAAGATTCTTTTTAGAGGAGATCATGTATTAAGAGGGAAGGCACTTGTTATATTACAGTTGTGAGACTAGACTTAGGCATTTAGAATTTTTCTATGATAGGAAAGATTCATCTATCACTGGGGTATTGTATAATCCCAAAGACATCAGAATGAAGTATCAGTTGTCAGATTCTTTTAACAATATGCCTTCAAAGTTTTTGTCTTAATGTCCAAAATAAGGTTCATTTTCTCATTTCAAATCAATTACGTATTCTGAGTGAGACAAATTACTCATTTGCCTATAATCTTTTAGAAAAATTGTTTTGTTAAAACAGTGTACTAGCCAGGCACAGTGGCATACACCTGTAATCCCAGCTACTTGGGAGGCAGAGGCAGGAGGATCGCAAGTTCAATACCAGATGCAGTCTGCGTAACAGTCTGCATAACTTAGCGAGACCCTGTCTCAAAAAGTAAAACATGGGCTGGAGGTGCAGCTCAGTGGTACAGTGCTTGCAAAGCATGCAAGCGCATGGTCCTGGGTTCAACCCCTAGTACCACAAAAAAGAAGTGCACATACTCAATCTAAATTTGTGTGAACTATGCTTTAGAGTATTTATAGATGGTGAACTTGGTTTCTGAAATAAATTTTTTATTTACCACTTATAAAAAAGAAAGGGACAAAAATAACACAAACTAAAAGTCAAAAATTAATAAAGGTAAAAATAATAATATAATTAAAAGGGTAAGAAAAGAGAAAATGGATAAAAGCAACAAGATATAAAAGGTAGAAACAGAAGATGGGGGATGAGAAAGAGTAAAAGAGCAAAACATAAAAATCCAATTAAAGAATAAAAACAAGTAAGGAAATGCAATTAGATGAAATGAAAAAATAATGATCAGGAATTTTCTTTAAAAAAAAGGAAGTAAAAAAATTCCTCCTAGCTGAGGTATTTGGATTAGAGGAACTTCTTTCCATGTCCTCTAGTATTGGAATCCACTGGGTATGAGTGGGGTAGTGGGTCATATCTAAGTCTTGTTGAAATTTATCTCAGTTCCCCACCAAACATGGTGCTGTATATAGGCTGGCCTTGCCCCACATTTCCCACAGGGCTAGATAAGGTTATGTTGTCTACGGCAGGGCTGTATTTACTCTAGAGGCTTTATTATGTGCATCCAGAGCTTCTATTCTCCCCAATGAGTTTCAGGGTTATGTAGGTGGGACAAATGTGCATGTGGGTGTGTGGGAAATGTCCAAATCCTGGCATATCCATGCATATCTCAGACAGTGAGAGAAACAAACAGCACACTGAGTTCTGTGCCAGAGAAGCCACAGGAAGTGAGCAATCCACTGGCCTCAGTGTCTGTCTTAACACTCAAACCTGGCCCCCCACTTTAAATCACATGACCAGCCTTGTTCCATTCCACAGATGGTGGAGCTCCCACCATAGCCCACACTCCCCGCTGCTCAGGAGGTTAGTGACAGATTCTTCCCTTTCCTCACAACTGTGCCTTACAGCTGACCCCTACCTAGGCAATATGGTACTGTGTCCCCAGGGACTGTGAATTGTTCTTATTCTGTGTTTTCTGATTCCCAGAGTAGTTTAGTCTCTATCAATAAGCCCCTTCTCAAGAGGGCTCCTGCCTATAGCACCCTGAAACACAAATGATCTAATGGACTTTTCTAAAGCTAGCCTGCCATATAGGAGTCTTGTTCAGACCAAGTCCCCACACTGGATTTAAAGCTTGTAAGAACCAAGGGCTTCTCCTGTGGCTGGGACTGCAGGTCAGTTTTTATCATTGGTGCTGCCTGCACTCCCAGGACTTACCATGTACTTGCAGGTTGGGATTCCTCTGCTCCACTGTGGGGAACTGGGGTTGGAGTTTCAGACTGCTTTGTACTTTTGAGTTACCTTTCTGCTTCTCTGTGTTGTTTAGCTTTCCCATCACCTCTTTCTTGATTCCTGGAGCTCTTATTCTCTTTCTGTCTTTAGAATATAGTTTCTCTCTTCTCACAGAGTCATGCAAAGTATACTTTTACTCTATTATCTTATCCCTGCTTAACCAGGAGCAATCATGAGAAGGGCCCTACTGTCAGGGACTAAATTACTCTAGGGATCAGAAAACATGGGGAAAGATTTCTTTTTAAGATGATAAAATGTTGTCAAATTTGATTGTGGTGATGACTGCACAACAGTGAATATATTAAAAATCACTGGATTTTGCTTTGAAAATAGGCAATTTTATATTGGGTGAATTATTTCTCAACAAAAATACAGTAGAAGGAAATTATATGCATAGCAGGAAAAGTCTATACTGTATTACAGAATACTAACTATTGGTAGAAATATGGATGCTAAGACTCTACTGGTAAAGGCTCAGAAGGAAGTAAGCATGTTTTTAGAATCTGGAAAAAAGGGTGCTTGTGTTTCATACTGACAGAAATCTCAAAATACATTGTGTCCTACATTTGTCTGGGAAGCAGAACTTTTAAGAAATGTATCTGAATATTTATTTGAGGAGATCTCCAAATAAAATGTTAATATGTGGTCTGTTTTCTTCTTATTGTTTATAGCAAAATACAAGAATAAAGCTATAAATTGAAAAAAGAGCTATTAAGCCTAAAGGAGCCAAGACATCATGATTTAGATGATTCTCAGCCTATTCTGATTGCACAAGATACTAAAATTAGGAAATACACTATCATGAAAGGGTGTGCTAAAGAGAAAGCCAAGGATATTGTTTAAACTATTCTGCTAGCACTTTGAAAGGCTGAAAAGATCAGAATATTCATTAACATATGAAGCTCTTTGAAATTAAGTATATGACTCATGAATATCCTCAATCACATCAGTATAATCCAGGGACAGAGATAGGATTATCCAGGAAAGGTCTTTGAAGGACTCTCTTGTCAGATGGAGTAAATCCTCAGCATATATAGTAGACCTGTAAGATATTAAAGAATGATGTACTAATAGAAACACAGCCAACTTGAACTGAAAGGGATGAGAAGATGAAGAGAAGGACGGACATTGGACTTCCAAAATTTTACAAGCAAGAAACAAGCTGATAGAAGTATTCCCTGGTAAAGTTACACTGTACTTCAACAAAAATGGAGGAATGACTAAGACACAGAGGACAGAGCCTCCTGCCATGGAGGAATATTCACAGACCTTGAAATCTAATGGAGTTTTCCTGGTTGGATATCAGGTTGATTGGAGTTGGTAACATGTTTATCTTTAGATTTCTCCCATTTGGATTGGGAACAGCTGCATTATCCAATGCCTTTGAGAACACTGCAATCAGGAGGTAAGAGGTAACTTTTTTCTAATTCACATGTCCACTGATGAAAAGAAATTTTGCCTCAGGGTCAAACTCAGAGCCTCTCTCATACCTGATTTGGATGACTTACAGATGGGATTTTAGATGTGAGCTGATGCATAATGTGTTGATACTTTGAGGAACATAAGGGTGAGGTGAATATATTTTGCATGTAGGATAGATATAAATTTTTGAGGCAGAGGAGAGACTGTAGCAGGCTGAATAATGCCATCCAAAGATATCCATGGCTTAGTCCTCAGAACTGCTGAAATGTTTTCTTACATGAAAAAAAAAAAAAGGATTTTTCACATGTGATTAAGAATTTTGAGATAGGGATATTATCCTGATGGGGTATGTTGTTGTTGTTGTTGTTGTTGTTAGGTGCCGTCAAGTCGGTATCCAACTCATAGTGACCCTCATAGGGTTTTCAATGGCTGGCTGTTTCGGGATTGCCTTGGGAGTGGATTGCCAGGTCCTTCTCCCATTTTTGCGGTGCTGGGAATTGAACTCGGGACCTCAGAGACTGCAGCGCAGCGCTCTACCCACTGAGCTAAATCCCAGCCCGCTCTGATGGGGTATAAGTATGTATAATAACAGGTGTCTTATGAAGAAAGAAGAAGGAGAACATCTCACACAGAATTAGGAGGCAATGTGATGACTAAAGCAAGATGCAATGTTGATGACTTGGCTAGAGGAGTGAGAGCTCTGGGAGCTCTGAGGGAGAATCTATTGCCTTTCCAGGAATAAAGAATACAGCTCAAGAAGAAAAGACAATGCAATGCATTCTGCTGTAGAGCTCCTAGAGGGAGTGTGGCACAGCTGGCACCTTGATGATTGACCCACCAAAACTAATTTTGGGCTTCTGACTTCCACAACTATAAAAGAATAAATGCATGTTTTTTAATCCTTAAAGCTTGTGGTAATTTGTTGCAGTAGCCATAAGAAAATAATACAGGAACCTTTAGAGATCATCTAGTCCATTTGTTTTCACACAGCCCTCAGAACCCCTTCTTCCAGCACTGCTTTAATACAAACTGCCCAGCTTTGAGTTCTCCTACTCCTGGCCTTCTGGAAATAGTTCAGTTTTTTAAAAATGACAGTATGATATCAAACAAAAAATCACCAATTTAGTCCAGTACACAATTTTGTACATAAAGAAAAATAAAAAGCTCAGAAAAGTGAAATGGTTTTTCCTCATTTACTCAGCCAAAGAAGATAAAGAAAAACAATAAAACACAGATTCTTCCTCTCAATTAGATCTTCTAGTGTGACACTACTCTAGAATTGAGAAACCAGGTTGGAAATAAATCATTAAGGAATAAATAAAATAATATATAGAAAGCTTAAAAGAGTTTCTGGTACATATGCACTCATGAATGTTAGTTATCATTATAAAATATAATTACATATGCCCAGAATATCTCTGGAAGTATATATAAACATCTGATAATAGTTTCTTCTGAATATGGCAAATGAGACATTGGATATGAGACAGAAATTGACTTTTCATTGGATGTCATTTTTAACTATGCACATGTTCCATTTATCTAATTATCTATCTATCCAGTGAGCCATTATCCCTCTCTTCCTCCCTATATAAAGAATGAGCAGGATTAGTGGAGCTATGTTTCCTTGTTCAGTATCAATATTCCTATATCCTCCATACAGAAGCACAAGAGAACTAACCAATTCAAAATCCCTGAGAAATCAAGTATGTAAGATTTAAATTATAACGTATAAAGCAAGGTTTCACTTTAGCCAAATATATGTAGATATCTACCAACCCCTCAGTAGCCACCAGGACCCCTTCACAGCACATGTGCCTCTAAGATATTCTGACTTTCAATATTAAGGATACACAC
>VMDO01035424.1:0-16095 GCA_007922755.1 Pedetes capensis | reverse complement strand
GATTATTTGCTCAGCATATAAATTGAAGAGATAGGGTGAAAGTATACAGCCCTGATGTACACCTTTCTCAACTTTAAACCAGGCTGTGTTTCTTTGTTCTATTCAAACGACTGCCTCCTGGTTCATGTACAGATTCCTCATGAGCACAATTAGGTGCTCTGGTATCCCCATTTTCTGAAGTGTTATCCATAATTTTTTATCATCCACACAGTCAAATGCCTTTGTATAGTCAATAAAACATAGATAGACATCTTTCTGATATTCCCTGCTGTTGGATAATATCCACCTGACATCAGCAATGATGTCCCTGATTCCCCACCCTCTTCTGAATACTGCTTGATTTTCCAATAATTCCCTGTGTATATACTGCTGCAGTCGCTTCTCAATGATCTTTAGTAGAATTTTGCTGGAGTGTGATATTAATATATTTTCCAGTAGTTTCCACACTCAGTTGAATCCCTTTTTTATGTAATAGGCACAAATATGGATCTCTTCCAGTCAGTTGGCCAAGTAGATGTTTTCCAAATCTGTTGGCATAAACATGTTAACACCTCCAGTGCTGCATCTGTTGGTTGAAACATCTCTCTTGGTTTCCCATCAATTCCTGGAGCCTTGTGTTTTGCCAGTTCTTTGAAGGTAGCTTCCACTTCATCCTTCAATACCATTGGTTCCTCTTCATATGCAACCTCTTGGAATATTGGTCATCTACCATTTGGCTTTTGTATAATGACTCTGTATTCCTTCCAGTTTCTTTTGATGTTTCCTGCATCATTTAACTTTTTCCCTATAGAATCCTTCACTACTGCCACTTGAGGCTTGAATTTTTTCTTCACTTCCTTAAGCTAGAGAAACACTGAGCACGTTCTTCCCTTTAGGTTTTTTGCCTCCATCTCTTTGCACATGTCATTATAATATTTGTTTTTGTCTTCTCCAGCTGCCTTTTGAAATCTTTTGTTTAGAGCCTTAATTTCATCATGACTTCCTTTTACTTTAGGGCAAGTTCCAGCATCTCTTTTGACATGTAATTTGATCTTTTCTTTTTCCCTTGTCTTTTTAATAACTTTCTGCCTCCTTCTTGACGGATATCTTTTATGTCATACCACAACTCATCTGGTCTCTTATAATTTGTGTTTAATGCATTAAACCTATTCTTCAGGTGGTCACTGAACTCAGGTGGGATATGCTCAGGGTCATACCTTGGCTCTCATATACTTGTTCTAATTTTCTTCAGCTTCAGTTTGAACTTGCATATGAGAAGTTGATGGGCTGATCCACAGTCAGCACTTGGTCATGTCTTGACATTTGATATATAGCTTTTCCATTGTCTCTTTCCACGTATGTAGTCAATTTGATTCCTGTATGTTCCATCTGGTTAAGTCCATGTGTATAGTCTCCGTTTGTGTTGTTGAAAAAATGTATTTGCAATGAAATGGTCATTGGTCTGACAAAATTCTATCATGTGATCTCCAGCATGGTTTCTGTCACCAAGACCATATTTTCCAATTACTGAGCCTTATTTTTGTTTCCAACCTTTGCATTCCAGTCACCACTGATTATCAGTACATCCTGATTGCATGTTTGATTTCAGATTGCACAAGCTGGTAGTAATCTTCCCTTTCTTCATTTCTTGCCTTAGTGGTGGGTGCATAAATTTGAATAATAGTCATATTAACTGGCCTTCCTTGTAGGGGTATGGATATTATCCTATCACTGACAACATTGTATTTCAGGACAGATCTTGAAATGTCTTTTTTGATGATGAATGTATCCCCATTTCTCTTTAGTTTATCATTCCCAGCATAGTAGACCATATGATTATCTGACTCAAAATGGCCCATGCCAGTCCATTTTAGCTCACTGATGCCTAGAATGTCAATGTTTGTACAGTCCATTTTTCTTTTAATGATTTGCAGTTTTCCTAAATTCATACTATGTACATTCCATGTTCCAGTTGTTAATGGATGTTTACAGTTGTTTCTCCTCATTTTGAGTCACGCCACATCAGCAAATGGAGGTCCCTGGGGCTTTACTCCATTTCCTTCATCACAGTAGACTCTACTTTGAGGAGGCAACTCTTCCCCAGTAGTCTCTTGAGTGCCTTTCAACCTGGGGGGCTCATTTTCTGGCACTGTATCTGACAGTGTTTCTTTGCTATCCATAGGATTTTCAATGGGTAGTTGTTTCGGGAGTGGTTCGCTGGTGTCTCCTCCCTAGTCTGTCTTAGTTCAGCAGCTCAGCTGAAATCTGTCCACCATGGGTAACCCTGCTGGTATCTGAGATACCAGTGGCATAGCTTTCAGCCTTATCACAACACTCAAGCCACCACAGTTCAGCAAACTGACAGACATGTGGTAGAAATTACATTTAGGTCAAACTAAATATCATTTTTTAAATTTTCATTAATAAGTATGTTCTTGCCTTTTCTGTTTTCTACACAAATTATTTTAATAAAACAAAGTTGCTAGAATTCATATTTCATCAGTTGGGTCAAGAAATAAATGAAAATGTAATTAAGGAGCAATTCTTCATGCTCTGATAAATGCATATAAATTTAACGTTTACATAGATGAAGTGTTGCACGACCAACTAATGTAAGAAGCCAATACTATACAAATTCCTGAAGGACTATTACTGAAATCTAACTTTAGTTTGTAGATAGTCCTTATTCAAGCAAGCTTTACTGAGACCAATACTAATTAAACTCGCCTGCTATAGGAAATGTATAGTCACATTAGTTAGAGCCTAAAGGATAACTCCAACAGAATAACATGTTTAAAATTGCCACCAAGGCCCTTTATACAGAATTGGGTCCAATATTCATGATTCTTATTTGACCTAAACAGAGGTCATTTGTTCTTAATCCAACAACTCAGAAATCCTCCTATTTTCAAAATTAAGAATCTCTTAGTCTTCTATTGAAGGATTTTTTTTCCTCCAAAATTCTCTTTAAAATTTCCCAGGGGATCTTCCATCTTAACCAACAAAAAAGTCATTTTTTTCAAAAGTTAAGTAAAACAGGACACATTCATGAATTTGAACTTACTGAGATGTTATGTTGTTGTTGTTGTTAGCTGCCATCATCTCAGATCCAACTCATAATGACCCTATGTACAAAAGAACAAAACACTCCCTGATCCTGTGCCATGCCAGGCACTGTGTCAGTGCTTCTCTGCTACTCATAAGGTTTTCAATGGCCAAGCAGGCTTCTATGTCCTTCTCCCATTTTTGCAGTGCTGGTAATTGAACCCAAGGCCTCAGACAGCACAGAGCAGCACTCTACCAACTGAGCTAAATTGGAGCAACTAATCACTCATTTGGAAAACAGATAATGATAAGTGCCAATCTATCTTACTGTATTAGAAGATAAATTCCAAATAAATACAAAATGTAAATCAAATAAAACCAAAATTACTAGGCAGTAGAAATGTGTAGATCTCTTGTATCCTTATAGCCAGGACAGCTTTTCTAAGTACAACTAAAAATATGGAAAAAAGTATTGATCAATCAAGCTATATAAATTCAAAGATTGCATGATAAAACAAAACAAAAAGCCCACAAGCAACACCAAGAGAAAAATGTAGAAAAAGTATTTATAACTTATATCAAAAGAGGTGATGAACTTAAGATATAAAGAGCTATAGATATCAAGGGTAATCTAACAACTCAATATAAAATAAAAGATAAGAAATGTGATATGAAGAGAGAATGCACAGAAAAAGAAATGTGTGTCTCTTAAACATACTTATGATAATATTTTCTTACCTCTTAAACATACTTATGATAATATTTTCTTACCTCTCAAACTGACAAAAATTTGCATCTGACCAGACATTGTTTTAGTGAGTTTGTGCAGAAAGAGGGACTCATATGCTGCAGGAATGCAAAGTATTATCACCCTATGGAAGAGCGTTAATATCAGCCAAAAGTACATAAGCATGTATTCTTCAACCCAGGAATTCTACTTTCTAATAGTCCATCAGTTTATAGTAAATATTGACTATAGCAGAATAAACTAAGATACATCCACACAATACAACACAATGAGGATGTTTCTGTACAGCTATAAGAGATTCCCAAAATATGTTAAAGAAAAAGAAACATAATACATAATGTGCTGCTACTTAAGAAATAAGAATACACACTAATATTCTTTTGTATCTGTAAACAAAACATCTGTAAAGCAACATTGAAAGGGTTTTTAAAAATGAAAAGAATAAAAATATTCATCTGCAGATGATGAGCAGGCACAAAGTGAGTGGAAAAAAAGACTAAGAACAAAATTTCTCATGTAACTCTTTATATCATCTTGATATTTAAGCCATCTAAATATATTAACTATTCAAAACTTAACTAGAAAGCAATATTGCCTGGCACACAGTAACCACAGTTTAAATGCTGACTATTATCTTCTTTGCATAGTCCTATTGGGGTGGGTTGATTGATTAATATGATGCACAATTATATAGAATCTCACTCACACTGTAGGTATTTTTGTCATTGCAAAGAACGATAATGCCAAGGATAGCTTATCATAAGATTTTCGTGTGAATGCTGAAGAAACAGAATAGCATTTTTTGGTACTCTTAAAACATTATTCTAAAAAGTATTTTGTGATTTGCTTTAATGTGGCCTCCACATATTTCCTGGATCTTATACTTGGAATTTAATTGTATCTCTCAAAGGATTGCCCAAGGAGGAAAACTGAGACGATGTGTGTAAAATGCTTAGCTTAATACCTGGCATGTAGTAAGTGCTTCATAACTGAAGGGGGTAGGAAACTGAATCATGAAAATTCAGTTGAAATAGGCTCGCTGAGACCTCTGGTCAATCCTGGCATCAATAAATACATTCAGAATAAAATTATCAACTCAGATGTCCTTATATTTTTCATTGATTATTTAGTCTCAAAATATCTTCATCAATACTGCATTCTTAGATTTTGAGGATTTTATTCTCAAATAATATAATTATTTATTATTAAATAAGAATAAATTTTATTTTTAAGGGGGAAAGGAGAGGGTAGGAACCAAGGTAGGTATGTTTTGAATCTAGGTCTCTTTAGATGTAGTAGATAATTTCAGGAATGGTATGTATAGTAACTAAAGGATTTTGGGTTAATTAGAAGAGCTTTTGAAGCTTCCTTTTTGATTGATTAATAAATAGAGCTTAAACTGCAATGCTTCTGACCATGTCCATACCCTTTAATATCATACACCTGGGTCCTAGCAGTTTCTAGCCACAATTAATGTGTATCAAGTGAATTGAAATGTCAGAAAATTTTCTGCTGGTAACACACAACTGAAGAACCTCTCCGTTACCCACCATCACAAATACTACACATACAATATGAAAGTGATACATTCTACATGAGAGAATGAAGGGAAAAGTGTGGCAACTATCCAAGCAATGTGAGGTGAAAAATAGCACCTTTCCCTCAGTCATCAGAATTTCTAGAAGAATAATTTTGCTTGCATTTTTCAATCTAATTGCTTTAACTCTCTAATTTAGTCGTGTGAATGTGATTATAGTATTTAATGAAGTACTTGTTTTGCATGCTAATAATTGTAGATTATTTTACTGAAGGATCTACTCCTATATTGCCTTTTTTTCATTTTTCACTTCTTCCTTCTGCAAAATTTTTTAAATATTTGATTTTAGCCTCTACCACAGTCTCCAAATCTGTGCTTGGAATTTGGAGATCAAAGTACTCTAGCTAATTCTTAGGACATTTGCCATTTTGTGACTTATGAATCCACCTCTTATCAAGTTTCTGTGGTTTTCTGGGGTATTTACTGGTCATAATGTTAAAATGTGCATATCTGAAACTATTTTTGAATTACTTTTCCTTGATACTTTTCCATATTTAGTTAATGGGGAAATATCCAGCTCCTGAGTTGGTATTCAACTCTGTTAGTCCACCTCCAGCCTCTTTAGAAAGGATTCCTAGTTTGTATCATCATATGTTTTCAATAAACCTTGTTTCTTTGTTCTCTTTTAAACAGAGCATGTCTTATTCAAAAAGCTCAGGATGGTAGGAAAGGAATTGATAATGAGAAGAAAGTGTGCCCAAAGTAGGATTTTTCTCCACAGCTTCAGGATTTCTTATAAGACAACAGTTCCCAACCTTTTTGACACCAGGGACCAGTTTCAGGGAAGACAATGTTTCCACAGACCAGGGGTCGAGGGTAGGGGTGTTTCAGGATAATTCTAGTGCATTGCATTTATTGTGTAAATACAGAGGAAGCTTTGCTCGATCACCCTCTGCTCACACTGGTATCAGTCCATGACTGGGGTGGTGACCCTTGTTATAAGACATTATGTTTCACAATCTGAGCTGCAGTTTGGGAGGCCAGTTACCATAGAAGTAACTTACTGTATTATCTTGTACCAACCTCTCTGGGACACTATTTCTTTCCTTTTAAGCAAATGTAAGAACAGGAATACCCCATGTAAGATTCATAAACAGGAGCACCTAGAAGAAAATATAGAATTAGAAAGATCTGAAAACTGTTCTTTAGTGCTAAAGAGGACAAATTTTGACAAAGATTTTAAAAATGAAGATGGGACTTTGATGCATAATTAAACATGATCTAATGGTCGCACTTAAACTACAGATACCTGTTTCCAAATGACAGTAAATAAAATTTTCAAAACTACAATGAGCACCAGATGTTTTTCTATGGCTTGTATTGACTCAAATTCACTTCTTTCAAGCACTTTTATCATTCTTCACAGAAGGAAAACTCCATTTTCACACCTCAGTGTTAATCCCTAAAGATAAACCAAGTGCCTAAACTATATCCATTTCTTATTTCCAAAAATAAGATTGTACCTTGAAAAAGATTAAGAGAGCCAGGTGAACTAGGTAATTCTCAATTTCCCTGGATGGTACTAAGAATAAATTCTCATCCATAGGTGTCCTTTGCTTAGTGACATTTGAGCTCAAGTGGCATCTCCATTGCAAAATCCAAATAGCACAATCTAGTCAAAGAGTTTGCAAAAAATATCTTTCCAGAAACTTTTAGTAGGTGATGATTAATCATAACCTGCATGTGATCTGAAAGTAAGTATCAAGTTTCTCAAAGAAAAATTATGTATCACCACATTACTAAACATAACCAGCTGCCAAGTTCAAAGAGCCACTATCATTCAACTGCATAGTGTTTAAGTGCAGAAAGTAAGTATTGAAAATGAGGTATTTGTGTTTCCACTCTGTAAATTTAAACCTGTAATGATATTGTTTGCCTCTTGGTGTATAAGCATTAGAGCTACAGCCCTGAGTGAGAGAGCTGAACATTGAATTTCATCACCGGATGTTAGGGGATTTCCAGTAGAAGTTTCAACAATAATCATTCATTGGTGGGAGTCCAAATCTTTTTTTAGATCTATAGTCAAATACTAGTCTGGGTCTCTGTTAAGGAATCAAAACTGACAGCAGTTTTGACATTTGGTATGTATGAAAATCAATTCTAGAAGAAAATCTTAAACAGTGTAAAATTGCTGCTCCAAAAGCATATCTTATACTTTCTATGTACAGGAAGATAATATAACCAAAAAAGAAATAAAAGAGAGCAAAATAACAAAAAGGAAAAAAATGAGAGAAAGGATATAATATAGAGCCCTAGACCATGTCCTTATCATCCAAAAATACATGTGACTTCCAATCCCTTTGATTTAATGAGGACTGGTGGAATTACAAGGAGGTAATTTACTAAAAATACTATGTTGTTGTTAGGTGCTGTTGAGTAGGGTCAGACTCATATTAACCCTCACAGGATTTTCAATGGCTGATTGTTTTGAGATTGCTTTGGGAATGGATTGCTATGTCCTCCCCCTGTTGTTGCCATGCTGGAAATCAAACCCAGAGCCTCAGAGAACACAGAGCAGCCCACTGAGCTAAATCCCAACCCCAAGAGTGTGCCTTAGATAGGATATGTTTACCTCCTACTCATTCTCAATGACTCTCAGGGGACAAACACTTCCCTCCTGTTTTATAAATATAAAAACAAAGCTTCCTTACATCCTCTGATCTGTAACCCACATCTGAAATTAATGTTTGTGATGACATTTTGAAGCAATGGTCCCAGTAGATTACTGATATTATAGGGGATTAGTCCTGTAGCATAAAAAAAATTCGCCTGAATCTGCAGCCAGGACCTCTCCCCTGAACTTCAGCCTCACTTACCATCAATTAGATGTCTGGCAAGCAGCTCAAAACTAGCAAGACTGAAAACAAGCTGTGAATTTTGCCCCTCAAACAGCATTCCTTTCCTCCTCCACACACAGTGTTTCTCCATCTCAATCAACAGCACTGTGTTCACCCCACTGCTCACACCAAAAATGCTGTCCACCTCACACTCCCTTTTTAGTCTCACATCTCACAATCATTCCTTAGGCAAATCTTGATGTCTCCACCTTTACAAGTCCCAAATCGACCCTTTTTCAGCACCTCCCCTTTTAATCCTCACTTTTGTAAAGTCACCTTACCTGTTGTCCAGAGCTTGGCTTCTTAACATTCCTTCTGGCTTCTTCTCTGGCTTCCAGGCCCCTCCTGATGTTTTTCCCAGAGGCAACTAAAATGATCTTGTAAAATACAAATATGATCTTCACACTACCCAAACCCCCCCAGGAATTCTACCGCACTTAGAAAGAAATCTGAAGTTATTACCAAAGCCACCATGATCTACCCAGAACCTACTCCTTCCCTTCCTCACACCACTCAAGCTAACTTGATCTCCTTGTTGTTAGGTGCCCTTGAGTCAGGTCCAACTGATATCCGACTCATAGCAACCCACATAGGGTTTTCAATGTCAGTTTGGGGATTGCTTCAGGAGTGGATTGCCACAAACTTCTCCCATTTTTGCAGTGCTCGGGATTGAACTCAGGGCCTCAGAGACTGCAGACTGTCACTACCAACTGAGTTAAACTCCAGCCAAATGAGACACTACCCAACACTGTGCCATGCCCCGCAATATGTCAGTGCTTCTCTGCTATTCATAGGGTTTTCAATGGCTAATTGTTTCAGGAGTAGGCTGCCTGGTCCTTCTCCCATTTTTGTGGTGCAGGGAATTGAACTCATAAATACATAGATGGTGCTTTGGCATCAGTCTTTACATTTTTTTTTTTTTTGCCTAAAACACTTCCTTTTAGACACAATCACAGCCACAACTGAACTTCATTAAGTCTCATCTCAAATGTCACCTCCTCCAAGATGCTTTCCCTTACTATCCCAGCTCAGATAGAAACATTTGTTCCCCATTTTTTCCAGCCTTCACCTTGCTTTGTATATCTCCAAGGCCCTTGTTACTTCCACTATCTTCTGTGCTTATTTATTCATTAAATGTCAGCCCAGGCTTATGGAACATGGGCTCCATGAAGGCAGAAAACTTTTCTGCTTTATTCATTGCTCTCTTTGTCTGTTTGGTTTGTAGTAGGCATACAATAAAAATATTTCTCAAATGAACTAATAAATAAATATACAAGTCACCTTAATACTTAATGTGAGAAAAAATATTTCCAAAACACTCATGCTTATGACTTGTCATTCAACCAATATCCAAAATGAAGAATGTACCACTTAGAATTCCAGAGGTTCAGAGTTAGAAAGTATCCTTGCCACTTTCCAGTTCAATCCGTCTCACTTTAAAAATATGGAGAACCCTGAGAGATTAGTGGTGACAAAGCAAGTTAATGGCAGAAGTA
Organism: Pedetes capensis; assembly: GCA_007922755.1. Lineage (NCBI taxonomy): Eukaryota > Metazoa > Chordata > Mammalia > Rodentia > Pedetidae > Pedetes > Pedetes capensis. The sequence goes on along the minus strand of VMDO01035424.1, from coordinate 6,393 downwards.
ACAGATCAGACATAGTTCAATGTTCTTTATGCTTCCACACATTACATTTCTGTTTAAGAGGTTAGAATTGCATATTCATAGGCAAATGTAATGGTACCACAAAATTTGAATTCCTCATCTTGCTGCTTTGTTGGCAAAAAGCATCTACCACATGATGCACACAGGACACTAAAACAACCATTAGTTCATGTAGAAATGGTCCCACAAGGACATGACAGGCTGACTACTCTGTCACACTCTGTTGTTCTATTAGGATGGCCTAAAATATTAAAATGTGTTTTAATTATAAGATTTTTACTAAATTTTATCTGGATAACAACTATTTGTAAGTGTCATATTCTATGTTATAAATTTTCTTAGAGTTTCACATTTAAGCCTTGCAGACTGCTTACATAACTGTCTACTGTTTTTTTTCTACTAGAAGTAGTTCACAAAAAAGAGCATGGAATAAAATGGAAGCACTTTGGAATCAGCTAACTATGAGTTTGATTCCTGGCTCCATTTAATAGCTAAATAACCTTAGGTAAGAGTCTTAAATGTTCTTAGTATTAATTTTCTGATCTGTAAAAGTGTTAAAGTATATACACATATATCTTTTAATATTATTTTTTCAGATGAAGAAGTTAACATGATTCCAGGCACACCAACACAGACTAAAGGCTTTGTATGTATTATCTCATTTAATCCTCAATAGCCTTATGGGAAAAGTGGTTCTATCCCTTATTTGCAAGTGTGGACTCCAAGACTTAGCAAGATTAATGGACCTGAGGTCACACAACTAGGAAAGGACAGAACTAGGAATCTCTAGGCTGCCTCCCATGAACTTACAACCTCTGGACCTCCCTGGATGGCAATCATGGAGAAGTAATTAAGTAGTGTCTATGTACTGAGTGGGCTGGGATTTAGCTCAGTGGGTAGAGCACTGCGCTGCAGTCTCTGAGGCCCTGAGTTCAATTCCCAGCACCGCAAAAATGGGAGAAGGGCCTGGCAATCCACTCCCAAGGCAATCCCGAAGCACTCAGCCATTGAAAACCCTATGAGGGTTGCTATGAGTCAGATACCGACTTGACAGCACCTAACAACAAACAACAACATGTACTGAGTATCCCTAGAGCCTAATATATCAGAGGTATTCAATAAATCTTGCCCACTTCCCTTCTTCTTCCCCATCAGTGACCAAATAAATTACCTTTGCCAATATGCTAACCTTCCTGGGCCATAACTTCTCATATTAAATAAACAATAGTTTTACCTTTTCTCATTACAGAAGCAGTACATCCTTGATGTGGATCACCTTGGCAAAAGATATATATTTAAAGAACTTAAGTTTTACACAACCCCACCACCCAAAGACAGTCACCATTAGCATACAAATATAGGTACTTATAGTATTTATTTTTATATATAAGAATACATAATCCTTTTGAGGGGCAAAATTGGAATCATTCTACACATTGTGCTATGTAATGAATCTTTATATAATGTTATATTGGAAACATTTTATCTCATCAAAATTCTTCTAAAACATGTTGTTTTGTGGTTATGTTATATCCATTATAGTAATAATAGTAATAATGTCACTTAGAATTTACTATGTGATAGTACTTTTTTAATTCTCAAAACAACCCTGAGCATAGGTACTTTTATCATCTTCATTTTTTACAAATAAATTTAGCAACAGAGCAGCTCTGTAACATTACCCAGGTAACCTAGCTCATAAGAGGCAGAGCCAGGGCTAGAACTTAGGCAGAAGAGCTCTACAATACTTGCTCTAGAAAAGAAACACATTACTTTTGATTAATCTATTTTTATTAGAAATCCAGATTGGTTCTAATTTTTATATTGCTAATAATAGTGTAATGAGCATGATGATGGAACTTTCCTTGACATCTATAATTTTTTCACTAGGATAAATTCCTAGAATTAAGTTGAGTGCAATGGCACACACCTGTAATCCCAGCGACTTGGGAGGCAGAGGCAGGAGGATTGCCAGTTTGAGACCAGAGGCAGTCTGTGTAATTTAGTGAGACCCTTTCTCAAAAAATAAAAAAATGGGCTGGGTGTGCAGCTCAGTGGTCCAGCACTTGCAAAGCATGCAAGTGTGAGGCCCTGGGTTCAACTCCCAATATGTCAAAAAAAAAAAATCCTACAATTAAAAATATTGAATAATATGTATTCAAATTGTTAACACTTTTGGCAAAGAATGCCAAATCGTTGCCTTCCCCCCAAATTTTACTTTATCATTATAGAAAATCTTCATGAAAGAATTTTCTATTCTCTTCCATTCCAATATTGAAAGAAGAAATTATAAAGGACTTCCCCCAATTATTTATCAGTATTTTTACTTCTTTCTGAGATAAATTTGTATTTATGCCTCCTGTCCAATTTCTACTATGGCATTTTCATATTAGTTTATTTTTATATATTAAATATATTAACTCTTTTTCCATGATCAAGTATATTGCAATTTTTTTCCAAGTTCATTTTTTGCTTCTAAATCTGCATGGATATATTTTAACATGTAGAATTTTAAAGTTTTGCATCTTTGTCCTTTAGCTTCTCAAATGAAAAATGAGTGGGACTTAACTATTATTTCTAAGACACTTGAAATTATAAAATTATGTTATATTTCCTTGCATATTACTAGAAAGAAATGCCTAACTCATCAAATAAGTACCCATTCAAGAAGTTTTGAACATCTACAGTATGATTAGTAGTAAGCTAAGCATTGATGTTGCAAAGAAAAATAGGCACTTCTGCATGCTGTAAATTCATCATAATTTACTATAGGAGATGAATATGTGGAGAAGTGACACTATGACAGTGTTACTACAGAAGGATACCTGAGAGCTGTAGGCACTGGTGATGTGAAAACAAATGTCCTCCATGAGTTGATGCTGCACTGAGTTTCAGCAGCAAGTAGAAGTTGCCAGATGGGAGGAGAAAGTCTGTCCTGGCAGAAGAGAAGCATGTTTTAGAACCTTTGTATGTCAGAGAGCAGAATCTGATCTTTGTTCTAGATATTGGAAGTCTGGGTTTTCTTCATCAAAGAAATTATAATCCACTTAAACATTTTAGTCTGAAAATAGAACACAAGGTGGTTTAGAGAATAGAAAGATAAGAGTCAAACAGCAGGTCAGAGGTTGTAGGGATGTCCAGGAGAAAGAGAGGCAATGGAGATGTTAATCTATAAATCTCATGTGCAATCTGCATTAAATTTTGTCTTTTAACTTGGTAGATTTATTCTGAAATACACCTAGGTTGACAAGAAATTACCTTTTAGGGGGAAGAGATGAATAACATTGAAGGAATCTTACTCTATCAGATGTCTGGTGGCATTCTAATTCAGGAGTAGACAAAAAATATTTTCTCAATCAGTACATGGAAGAATTTGGAAAAGGATGGACTTTTTATTTAGATGGTATTGGAAAAATAGACTATCATATGGAAAATGGACTGTCTTGTGGGATAAAAAGTAAGATTAATTTCTCTACTTCAGCACAGAGACAAATGTAAATTACACAAAAGTTAAAGATTGTACAAGTTAGAGTGATCCTAGTTATTGCAATATACAAGTCCCTAAATTACAGTAACTTATCAAAGTAGAGGTTTGTTTCTTATTTGTGTCATAGTTAAATTAAGGTGCTTCTTCAGGGTGCCTCAGTATGTGCTCTATGCAGTCATTCAGGAACATAGGCTGACAAAAGCACTACTGTCTTTTCATATGGCCTTTAGAGGAATCTTTCATACAAACATGAAGCTGACAGGTAGAAAAAGCAAAAGGATTAAGTTGCATGTGCTTCCCCTTAGTGTGGAAGTGGCACATGTTATTTCTACTCACTTCCCATTAGCTGGAGGTAATAATATCACCCAACCCAGAGGCAAGAGGCCTGGGAAATAAGGTCCCTGGATGTGCAGTCACTTCTCAGGGTAGACAGCTCTATACCTTGGAAGAGAAGCACGTATCTGTGGTGGGCAGGTAGCTTCTTTGCCAGAAAGACAATTAATATTAGTCTAAACAAACATAGAAACAAATTAAAATACAATATAGGAAAATATTTTTATAATTTGAGATGGCCAAAGTCATTCCAGAAAACTTCACTTCTGTGACTTCTGTTGTTATATGCTGTCAAGTCAGGTCTGACTCATAGTAACCCTATATACAAAAGATCAAAACACTCCTTATCACCGTGCCATGCCCGGCACTATGTCAACACTTCTCCACTATTCATATGGTCTTCAATGGCTGATTATTTCAGGATTGCTTCAAGAATGGATTGTCATGTCCTTCTCCTATTTTTGCTGTGCTGGGGATTGAACGCAAGGCCTCAGAAAGCACAGAGCAGCACTCTACCAACTGAGCTACACCCTGGCCATTCTATGACATGTAAATGACACAAAATCCACAAATCCGTTTTTTAAAAAAGAAGAGAGGGAATAGTTTTGCCTATCATATTGGCAAATGCTAAAAAATTTTAATAGCCTGGATAACACATGAATGTGCTTAGAAAATTATCACACACTAAACAGTAGATTTTAGCCTGCAGTGGTAGCCCTGTGGCATATGATCCCATCAGATCTTGGAAGCTAAGCAGGGTTGAACCTGGTTAGCACCTGGATGGGAGACCGCCTGGGAACACCAGAAGCTGTAGGCTTGGGAGAAGGGCCTGGCAACCCCCTCCCAAAAATCAACCTGCCATTGAAAACCCTATGAACATCAGAGAAGCACTAACAATAGTGTTTCCCCTGTTGTACAGAGGGTCGCTATGAGTCGGATACCGACTTGACGGCACCTAACAACAACAACAAACAGTAGATTTTAGTTGTTACTATTATTAGCATTAGCATTTCTTTTTATTAGCAAGAAGAGAGAAATAAGTATTTTCACACATTGTTCATGAGAATTAGTACCATCATTCTGAGGGCATTTTGATGTCTATCACAATTCAGAAAGTGCTAACAATCCAATATTTAGGAATTTATCCTTAAAAAAAAACCTATAAAATAAATGCACAGTCCTGTTCATTTCAGCATCATTTTAATAGAAAAGCTAATAGCAGCCTAAACATCCATTAATAACTGGTTAATTAAATAAATTTACTTGCTATCTTATATGTATATGTTTTGATGTTTTATAAAAGCTATTTATTTGTTCGTTTATTTGTTTATTTTTTGGCAGTACTGGGGAATTGAACCCAGGATCTTGCCCATTTGGCAAGTGCTCCACCACTGAGCTGCACTCCAAACCCCCTTTTTAGTCTTTTATATCAAGACAAGTTCTCACTAAGTGGCATAGGCTCCCTCTGGCTTTGAAGTTGTGATCCTCCTGCCTCAGCCTCTCAAGTAGCTGGAAATATAGGAGTGCACCATGGGGTTCAGAAATAGCTTTACTTTTATAACTCTAAAACATACCTTATTAAAATTATTCAAATTTTAGCTTATAGTGAGGCCACTAAAAATTGCTCAAAGAATTGGAACATCAAGTTACTGTGAGAGGAGATGTTGTCCTTAGGAATGTTTTATTTGTTGCACTTCTGATTTTTCCAGAAAAAAAAGATGAAATGAATTTAAAGTTCAAGAGGGAAATTTCTGATAGCTATTAGGGGAAATGTTCTGAGACTTTAGAATAATTTTCAAAAAATAAAAAGAAATTTAAATAGCTGATATCTCCAGATAATTTCTAGGAATCAAGGTGCAACCTCTGTGGTTTAAATCTAGCCATTTTATCAGTCCTGGCAACTACTAGCTTAAGTGTTCAACCATGCTTTTCTCAATCCATGTGATTTAAGTCTTCCCATTGTGATTTTAAACTGAGCTTAGGTATTGCTTCCAACAGATGCATTATATAGTGTAATTATGGCAACAGAATACAGCTGTATAACTGGCCTTGCTTTAACCCAGTCCTTGGATTCATAATAGGATAGCTTTGGATATGAATCCACTGCCTAATGAGAGCTGGAGAGCTTTTTGGTATTTCAGTGGCTAACACCTTTCAGACAAGGTCCATGGTGATCCATTCATATTGATTTCACTGACTAAATAATACTAGACAAAAGTTCCAGTGCAGTCTAACAATCCCTTCCACAATCCCTGTATGTCTTAAATATCATTATAGCCTTTACTTTGTCCAAATCTTTGCAGTCTCCTCAAATCTCAAAACTTCGCTCCAACGGCGGGTCAGGCCTACGATCGCGAACTCCACAGAAATTTGGGCACACATATATCCGGATCCCAGACACATCAGAGGTGAGCCCAAATCACCCCACTGTGCTGCGGAGAGATTTGGAACTTGTGGAGCCGGCCAAGTTGCACGCGGGGGAAGCCGCTTGCCCTGGCGCGCGGCTGGGGAGCTCTTTCTCCGCGGCACACCCCGCCCCTGGCGGAGAAATTCCG
>VMDO01035423.1:0-15000 GCA_007922755.1 Pedetes capensis | reverse complement strand
CCCCCCCCCCCCCCCCCCCCCCCCCCCCCCCCCCCCCCCCCCCCCCCCCCCCCCCCCCCCCCCCCCCGCCCCACCCCATACCCCCTGCAGTCCCCCACATGCGCATAGGAGCAGAGAGCTGATCTGGGCTGTGAAGAGCATTGCTGAGCCAAATTTGCACCTCCTCCTTGCTCTCCAGGGGGAGGCCAGGAATGGGTAAGCACAAGGCCTGGGCTTGGATTCAAATCCTGCGTCACAGCAATGTCATTCTGGGCACTGTATCCTGCCACTCAGACCCTCAATTTCTTCCTCTGTAGCCTGGAATGAAGCAAAGGCAGCTGAGGTCCCAGGGGAAAATTGCCTTGGGTGGAGGTGACTGTACTTGGTACAAACAGTGCATATCAGAGCAGAACAGTCCCAAGGCAATGTGACTTGAGACCCCCGGGGACAGTGCTGGGCGGTCCATTCTAGGGAGGGCTCCTGTCCCAGCCCCTAGGCCCCATGGCAGAGGGAGCCAGCCCTGTTGGAGACGGCCTCCTCTTGGAGGGATCAGATCCTGAGGAGATGCCTCTTTGTAAGATTTGGTGAGAATAACCAGCATTTGTTGAGCTCCTACTGTGTGGGAGGAGCTGAGCCTTACATGCATCTCAGTGTGCCCACATTAACTTCACGGACAACTGCGTTTATCATGGACATTTTATAGATGGAACAAGGAGGCCCAGAGAGATTCACTCACTTGTCTGAGGTCACACAGCAAGGAAGTGAGGGGCCGCCTGGCCCTCAGCCACCGCTGTGACTTTCTGTTCTCTGGTACTTCTCTAAGCAGCCCTCGCCCCAGCAAGAGGGAGTCCAGGCTTCTCCCGTCCACACTCTGGTCTTGACCTACCTCCCCGGCAGCCCCAGGTGACATTGCCCCGAGGCTGAGTCTGCTTCCAGCCCCTTCCCACCCCGGCAGCCGTGCAGGGGGTACAGTGAGGAGAGAAGCAGCTGAGGGGGTGGAGACCCAGCTCTAGCTCTGCTCCTGCTACTTCTGGGCCTTGGGGTCAGGCCCGGGAGGATGCTGTGCGCAAGCAGGAGGCCGCAGGGTTCTCTGAATGTTTGTGTTGTTAGGTGCCGTTGAGTCAGGTGCAATGTGTAACGGCCCTATGTCCAGCAGGGCAGAAGACTACCCGACACTGTGCCATGCAGATGGTCTTTTTATGTCACAGACACTGTGTTTCTTCTTACTTTGAGTCGTGCCACATCAATGAAAGGGGGGCCCAGGGGCTTCACTCCATTCCCATCATTAAGGTTGACTCTACTTTGAGGAGGGAACTCTTCCCCAGTCGTTTCTTGAATGCCTTCCAGCCTGGGGGCCTCATTTTCTACCTCTATATCTGACAGTGCTTCTCTGCTATTCATAGGGTTTTCAATGGCTGTGGGCTGCTGGGTCCTTCTCCCTGGTCTGTCTTAGCCTGGGAGCTCAGCTGAAACCTGTCCACCATGAGCAGCCCTGCTGGTACCTGAGATACCAGTGGCATAGCTTTCAGCATCACAACAGCACACAAGCCCCCGTGGCACGACAATCTGACAGACACGCTGGGTTTTCTCCAAGGGCCATCATTACCCTTGACCTTGCAGGGTCTTTCTTGCTCACCTCTCAGGGCTGTGCATGTGGCTCCATGAAGCTTGCTGGCTCCATCTCTGCGGTGGCCTCAGAGGTCATCACAATGGGGCCTGAGCCCCCACTTCCCTCCCCTCTTTCTCCTGAGTCATACTTGCCTCTGTTGTTCTGATGTCTTGCCCGCCTGCGTTGGCGTCTCTGACCTTGTCCTACCTTGGACTGGGTCCCTCGGCCTCTCTTCTGAATGCCCTGGGGAGTTACCCCCTCCCCGCGGCCTGCAGGGAGCTTCTGTTGAACCACCTAAGGAGGAGTGCTGTCTGCATGCTCACCCCGGCTCTCTCCTCCATCCGTCATCCAGTGGGCGTCGGCTCTGCATCAGGAACTGTGCTGGGGACTGGGGAATAGCAGCCCTTTGTTCAATATGGTGCAAGGGGCAGATGAGTGAGTGGGCAGTAATTAGGCTCACTACGGATAGCACTTAAACCTGGCCTGGGGGCTCATGCTTATAATCCCAGTGACTTGGGAGGCAGAGGCAGGAGGATCACAAGGTCGAGGCCAGAGGCAGCCTGCATAACTTAGCGAGACCCTGTCTCAAGATAAAAAATAAAGAAGGGGCTGGGGGTGTAGCCAGTGACGGAACACTTGCAAAGCATGTGTGAGGCTGTGGGTTCAACCCCAAGTTCTGAAAAAAAAAAAAAAGAAAGAAAAGAAAAGAAAAGAAAAGAAAAGAAAAGATAGCACTTTGTACCTAAAATGAGGTGTGAGCTCCTTGTTGTTGGGGGCATACAAGAAGATAGTACGCAAATTTTTGACAGGGCTCTGGGCATGAGTGAGAGTGTTGGGTCAGGAGACCTTTATGGCTCCTCCCAGCTCTGAGTGTGCGTGACTATGGGCTGCATGCCATCCAGCTTCCCCCACCCCCATGCATTGGAATCAACCCAGGCCTGATTGGCTCAGAGCCGATTTGTTGCAGCCATCCTCGCTCCCAGCCGGGGTCACTCTGGCTTCCGGCTCCCCTGAACTTTTGGGTTCTGCGGGCAGCCCCATCCTGGGGCTGGGCAGGACTCCTCCCCAGTCCTGCCTGAGGATGAGGCTGCAGCCCAGGGTTGTCATGGTGACACTGGCCCACGCCTGCCTCTGACTTTCCCATGCATGTGGAGGCAGATGCGGCTCCCATCTCCTGTCCAGGTGGGTCCCTTGGATGGAGACTCGGCCAGGTGGCTGTTTCCAAGCACCCTGCACCCACCAGACCCGAGTTTCCCTCTGGCTCCAGCTGGGGTGCTTCCTTCTGCTGGGGAGGGTGGAGTTAGAACCCTGGCTTGGGGAGGGGCTGGGTTCACACTCTGGTCCAATACGTGACCTCCCCGTGGAGCTCCGTGGCCAGCGAGTCTGTGTCTCTCCGCTTTGTCACACAGCTTTCCCACTCTGAGGGAACCTCCGGTGCTGAGGAAGTCCCTGTGGGTGAGGGGCCAGAGCCCATGCGGCCCATCTGACATCCTCTCTCACACAGACTGATTACGCACCCCGACCCGCCCACCATCCCTAGCCTTTCTTTCCCGCCCCTCTCTGACCCTACGCCTGACATGAGGCCTGTGTCCTCACAGGGTCCTGCCCTTCCATGGCCTCGGGCCCTCCTGGACCCCACAGGACGCAGAGTCCCCACCCCAACCCTCAGCGGGCCACAGATGTTTACAAAGAGCCCGACCCTGGTGGGTGGTGGCCAAACCCCACCTGTACTGAAAGCCCACTGGTTGGTTGAGGTGGCTCCCACGCCCTCTCGGGGGCAGCTTCCTGCATGGGGTCAGGTGAGGCCACACCTCAGGGTTAGAGAACCTCTCCTTCTTCCCTCTGCTCTTTATTTGCTGCCACCTCGCTTCCTCGAAGTGAAGTCTTAGGGGAAGAGTGAGGACCAGAGTGGGGCGCCAGGCTGCTGCTGGTGGGTGGGGATCTAGAAAGTTCTTCCACAGAGACAAAGGCTGATTTAAGGACTGGTAAAGAAGGAAAGGCCTCAGCCATCCCACTGCGGTGTCCAATCCCGTCAGATCTCAGAAGCAGGGTCGGGCCTGGTTAGTGCTTGGGTGGGAGACTGCCTGGGAACACCGGGTGCTGTAGGCTTGGGAGAAGGACCCAGCAACCCACTCCCAATAAACAATCTGCCCTTGAAAGACCTATGAATAGCAGAGAAGCCCTCACAAAGTGTTTGGCATGTTGTACGTAGGGTTGTTGTGAGTCAGACACTGACTCCACAGCACCTAACAATAATAACAAGGAAAGAAAGCGGCAGAGCAGACTTGATTTGGGGTCCCGGGCTGGCAGCTGGCCCTATCAGAATGTCGCCCACATCCTGTTCTCTGGGGTTCCCATCATTTTCGCAGAGTCTAGGGGGAGCCATGAGGAGGGGATGGAAGGGAGCAGGCCGCCCTGGTGAGCTCACCAGCTCTCTGGGTAGCAGGTGGGCCTGGGCGGAGCCTCCCACAGCATGGTGTGTCTATATTGGTAGGGTTCCTGACTGCAGGAGAGGATGGAGTTTTGGGAGGAACCCTCTCTCCACATCTGGACGGGGGCAGGGCTCAGCAATGTTGTCACACGTCCAGACGTGTGCCAAGTCCTGGGGCCGGGGGAGGGCTGCGTGGTGGGACTTCTTCCCTCCCACGGTCCCCAGGCCGAGGGCTGGCGATGGGACCCCGACCCCCACCACGGCCCCTGGCTCCTCATCCATCAGATGGGAGCGGCCAGTACCCGGTAGGGAGGATGCGTGGGGACCTTGCACCCAGTGGGGGCACCTTCCGTTCTCTCCCGCGGGGTTCTGCGAGCAGCGGGGATCCAGGACACCGCCCTGCGCACCGGGCCCTTCCTGGGCTCTGCCCTGGTGCACTTGCTCAGTCTCACGCACACAGCGTGGACATGGCCAGGGTGAGCTGGGGACAGACACGGGGCACCTGGACCCACAGGCGTGGCTGCTCTGAACACCCCAGAGACTCACGCAGGCAGGCGCCTGTGCGCATAGGCACGCCCACACTTGGGGCGGGTCACGCCAGGCAGCTCTTCCGTGTGGCGACGAAGGCGTGGCACACGGTACCTTTCCAGCTGGAGCCTGTGGCCGGTCTCCGGCAGGAGCGCCAAGCCCAGTGGGCAGCAGTCAGGGAAGGCTCCCAGGAGGAGGGCCACCTGAACCCCCTTTCCTCCCTCACTCTGCAGAGAAGGACCGCAGAGCAGAGCCCCCGTCAGGGCGTCCACGTCAGGGAGAGGCAGGGGCCTGGGTCACCCACACACTGTGCCCACCTCGGGCACGCGGTGCACTTTCCCACCCACAGGACCCCGTGGCACCATGGGATTATCCCCGTGCTGCAGATGATGGAATGGAGGCTTTGGTCTCAGGGCCAAGGTCAAAAAGCTGGGGACAGTCTAAGAAAGGGTGACCCCAACCCCTGCTGTCGCCCTCTGCTCCTTCCTACATCTGGTCCTATCTGGGGTTCAGCCCAATCCCGAGCGCCATGTAGGTGACAACATGACAGCCTTTGAGTGGCAGGTGCTGGAGTCCCAACATGGGCAAAGGAGGGGCCGGGGACCTTTGCAATGAGCCGGAGCCTCAGCGCTTAAAGTGCACGCGCCCTGGCATCTGTGTGGCCATGGTCAGCCCCTTGCCCTGGGAGGGGTGGCCAGGGAGCCCAGCTCTATTCTCAGAGCCTCTGGCACACCTGTGTGGGAGGCCCCCCATCCCGGGCCTCAGCTCCTGGACAATTTGTTGAAGGGTCTCTGGTGTCCCCTGTGCAGACTCCAGGCTCCCCTGACAGCCCACCACTGGGGAGCTTTGGGGAGGGGAGCTGGGGGCCCCAACCACACACACCTAGGCTCATTTCCTCCCTCCGCCTTCTCCCAGAGCCTCAGACGGAGTCAGGCGTCGCACCTGCTCCACCAAAGCCCCCACGGGCAGGGCTTCTCCATTCTGGTAACTCGGAAAGGCCGTGGCATCGAATAGAGTAGATACTCAATAAACAGCATTGAATGTGGGAGCCAAGGAGTGGTTGTTGTTGTTGTTGTTGTTGTTGTTGGGTGCTGTCAAATTGGATTTGACTCATAGCAACCCTATGTACAACAGAACGAAACACTACCCAACACTGTGCTGCGCACATGGTCTTTTCATGTTTGAGCCCATGGTTGCAGCCACTATGTTTCTTCTCATTTTGAGTTGTGCCACATCAGCAAAAGGAGGTCCCAGGGGCTTTACTCCATTCCCAAAGGTTGACTCTACTGTAAGAAGGCAATTCTTCCCCAGTCATTTCTAGGATGGCTTCCAGTCTGGGAGGCTCATTCTCCAGCACTCTATTTGGTGGAGCTTCCCTGCTGTTCATAGGGTTTTCAATGGCTAATTGTTTTGGGAGTGTTTTGGGGGTTGCTGGGTCCTTCTCCCTAGCCTGTCTTAGTCTGGAAGCTCCACCAAAACCTGTATACCACGGGTGGCCTTGCTGGTATCTGATATACCTGTGGCATAGCTTTCAGCACTATAGCAACATGCAAGCCCTCATAGCATGACAGGCTGGCTGACAGGTGGGGAAGGAGCAATTGTGAGGATTAAATGAGATAAAATATGCTGAGGGGCTCTTATACTACAGGTGCTTAATAAATGATCCCTGATGCCATTGTCTTGTACAGGGCTGGACTGGGGTCTGGAAGACAGTAACGCCACAATGAACAGTGCCCTGGGCTATCATGATTAGTTAGCCTGTGATAGATGCTCTGCAATAACAATCATTACTCTGAGCATCTAGTACTCGCTGGGCAGATTGTCCAGCGCATTACAAGCTTCATTCTCATTAAATATTCCCTGAGGCCTGGGGGAGGCATTTTAATCCTTTCTATTTCACTGGAAGGGCTGAGATTTAGCTCAGTTGTCAGAGTGCTGCTCTGAGCTCTCTGAGGCGCTAGGTTTGATCCTTAGCACTGCAAAAATGAGAGAAGGATCTGGCAGCCCACTCCTGAAACAATCAGCCATGGAAAACCCTATGAATAGCAGAGAAGTACTGACATAGCGCCAGGCATGGCACAGTGTCGGGGAGTGTTTCCCTCTGTTGTACACAGGGTCGCTATGAGTCGGACCCAACCCAACGGCACCTAACAACAACAACAACAACAACAACAACATTTCACTGGAGAGAAAACCGAGGCTCAGAGAGGCTATGATTTGCTCGTAATTTGAGCACTAGGGAAAGAAGCAGCTAGGATTTGGACTGATCTTTTCCGTGGAGCATCATTTCCTAGCCTTGGTGTGTCGCAGGCCACCTGGACGGTTTCCACCCCAGAACTTACCAGCATCATTTAAAAAACCTACTTGATGTAACTCATTTAGAAAAAAGATCTTACTGGGCACATTAGCCTCAGCCTTAGCAACAATATCCACGACATACCGGCTTGTCAGTGATGATGATATTTTTAATACACACAAAAATAAATATTTGAGAGTCTGAAAAAAACTTTCTTTTGGGTTTGCGTACTGCCTACCACCATCTCCCAGCCACTGGGAAGTTTAAAATCCACTCAGAGGTTAAAATGTGGCTATGTTCTGCCCCCCAAAAAGTTTATATGCAGAAGCCTAGTTCCCGAAGTCATAGGTTGATGGTATTAGGATATGGGGCCTTTGGGAGGCGATTAGGGTTTCATGAGGTCATGAGAGTGTTAGTGGCTCTGTGTGGAGAGGAAGAGAGACCCGAGCTAGCACAGTGGTTCTGCCTCACTGTGGAATACGTGCTCTTGGACTTGCCAGCCTCCAGAACCATGAGCCGGGTAAGCTTCTTTATGAATTACCCAGGCTCAGACATGCTGTGATAGCAACAGAAAATGAACAAAGACACTGCTTGTGATGATCAACTTGATTGGATTGAGAAGCACCTGGGAGATTAGTTAGACCCACTTCCGGGGGTATCTGAGAGAGTGTTTCTGCAGAGGGTGAACCAAGGGAGGCATGACCTGCCCTGAATGTGGAGGGCACCACCCCCTTGTCTGGGGGGCCTAGATGGAATAAAAGGGACATGGGAAAGCCAGTGAGTGTGGGCATCTCTCTCTCTCTCTCTCTCTCTCTCTCTCTCTCTCCCTGCTTCCTGGCCACTATGAGCTGAGCTGCTCTGTTTCCTCAATCTCTCCTGACCACGATGGCCTGAAACTTCTGAAACCATGTGCTAAATAACTTCTTCCTCCTTCAGGTTTTTTATGCCAGATATTTCGTCATGGTGATGAAAAGCTCACTAACTCACTGTTAATCCAGTTCAACTGTCTTATGTCATGAAAGGGCCCAGAGAAGTTCAGTGTTTTGCCTAAAGCCATACAGCAAACAGCTTAGGCTGCCAGCCAGAGGAAAACAGCTCTGAAAAGGCTGCTGCTCTTTGGAGGCCTACCTCCCAGGCCTTGGGGATGTCCTGGGTTCCTTCAAAAAGACTGTGTGTCAGGAAAGGTGGAGCTCCACCCAGGGGTGGGCCTTGCTTGACTTTGGAAGGTGACCAGGTTGAGTTCACAGACACCATCTCTATTCATCCCCAGAAGCATCTCTCAGGAATCCCTTCTTGTACCATGTTAAAGTTGAGGGACTGAGGCTCAGAGAGGGAAAGCACCTCTCCAGAGGATGCACAGCAAGTAAGGAGTGGAAGTAGATTTTGAACCCCAGCTCTGGGTGTTGTGGCCAAGAACACATGGACTTGGGACAAGGTACACTGCTGCCTGGGGCGATGACATAGTGGACACAGGCCAGCTGGGGGCCCTCAGGTTTTGGCCAGCTAACCTCCTTTCCCTCCCAGCCTGAAACACCAATGCTGCTCTGCCTTCTGGACCAGAGGGGGCCGCAGGGCCTTCTCTGCTGCAACGTGCTGCATATTTTTAACTCACCGAGGAATGTCCTGGCCCCACTGCGCACCTCCTCACTTCCTGCCTTCAGTAGCCTCTCATTTCTCCCCGGCCGGCAGCTCTTTCTTTTCAAGGCGAGACGGCTAAAGGTCTTGGGAATTTTCGTAAAACTCTTAAACCTGGCTGCGAGCCAGAGGGAGACAGTCCTGAAAGGCTGGCGCTGTCTGGGAGATGATAGAAATACGGCATTCCTGCGGCAGGCGCTTCCCGCGTGTGCGGGGGTGGGGGGGGCGCAGGCAGGCTGGGAGCCCCCTGGCCCTGCGGCCGAATCTCTGCAGCAGCTGGAGCAGCAGTGCGATTGTGGCTGGCTGAGTAGCTCCTGCCATGGGCCGGTGTCAGGCAGTCCGAGTGGGCCATCTCAACACAGCTGGGTGAGCCGGGTGGGGGGCTGCTATTGTCAGCCGCCCACTATCCCAGAACAAGGAACCGAGCTCAGAGAGGTGTAGCAACTGGCTGGTTGCACAGCTAGGAGGTGGCAAGGCTGAAATCCAAGCCACGTTTTCGCTGCTGCACCACCCTGTTCTGCTTGCCTGGACACATGGGGAGCCACGTGAATCCATGTGGCACACGTGGACACAGTGCCTACATACACACAAACACACATCTGCCCATGGGTTCATGCATACAAACACACGTGTGCCACCCATGACACCTCCCCCACACAAACGCACACGGAAGCAGCACACACAGTGCATGTATCCAATATACGTGGGCACTTGGGGCCCAGTGGACCTGGTGCGCACGCAGAGACACACACACGTCCGCCCTGTGCGCACACACGTGTGCAAAGACCTGGACCCAGAGGGCTCACCTGGCTCTCTGCAGCCGGCCCAGTGGTCTGTCCCACAGACCCTGGGAACATGAACTTCCTTCCGCCTCCTGCTCCCTCCTTCCCCCCTCCAGATGTTTGTGGCGACTCCAGCCAACCGGCCAGATGTGCTCAGTACCCCAGGATGTCCCAGGAACTCAGAGGCCCACAGGGCTGCCAGATGGCCGGCCTGCAACATCTCTGCAACGTGGTCCATCCCCAGGCCGAGAGGAGCCAGACGGCTGACTTGTCCCGCAAGGCTGCCAGGCTCTCAGCCTGCAGGGGCGCCAGCGGGACTGAGCCATGCCCGTCAAGCAGGGCCCCGCAGGCGGAGACCCACCTGAAGCCACCGTGAGCCTTGAGGCTGGCTCTCTGCCTTCTCCACACCTCAGCTTCTCCATCCACGCAATGGGGCCGGCAACACCAGCGTGACCTCCTGTTGGGGTCCTAGAAGCTTAGACTCCAAAAAGAATCCAAAAGATTCATTTCTAGTCGGCTGGTGGGAACGCTGAGCCCATGATCGCACCAAGAATCCATGCAAAAAGGGCTCCCTAAATCTTGGCTGGACACCACGTTATGTTTCATTTAACCAGCTCTAGCGACAGCACTGTGAACAGTACAGGTGTGAACAGACTGCCCATCTCCCGCTAGCTGGCCTGTCCTGACATTCCCTTTTTGCCCCGAGACGTTTTCCTCGGGGGTGACTGACGAGCAGAGGGGAATGTCTCTGGGAAGCAGCCAGCTAACTTATCCAAATACCCACGTTCTCCGATATAATGCTTGCTTCCCTCAAACCCTGGTTTGGGGGTTTCCAAGGCTAAGGGGCAAGGGCAAGCACCATGGCCCCAGGTCCTGGCTTGGCTGTGGGTAGAGTTTTGGCTGCTCCTCTCTTTGCAAGGAGGAAGAAAGTTGCAGCCTCTGAGTATGAGGAGTCAGAGCTCCTGAGGAGGCAGACGTGAGCTTGAATCCCAGACAGGCCTCTCACCAGCTGGGTGGCTTTGGGCACATTGCTTGACTTCTCTGAGCCTCTACTTTCTCATCTGTAAAATGGGGCTGAGCCATGTCTGAGATTTCATCAAGGTCCTGGGTGAGCAGCACTCAGCAGAGATGACCCAGGCAGAGCTTGGTCATGGAGCTTGCTTCCCAGAGTGAGGGAGGGGTGGATGTGTCTGGGGGTGGGGGGCAGCAGGGCAGCTGATGTCTAGCGGAGCCCATGGTTTGCCTCTGGCTGCAGACCAGCCCCTGGGGGCCACGTGACAGAGCTCCAGTGCTCTGCGGACACTGTGCCTGCCGATCCTCATTTCTCTCTTCAGACAAGAATCCCTGTAATTTGCCCCCCATCAGACGGAGACCTATAAAAAAGCCGACCAGGGCTGTTGTTTTAGGGACCGTCACAGTGTCCCCCTCTGAGGGTCTTTGCTGGGATGAGCCTGTGGTTCCCACGGCTGGTGCCCAGCTCCCAGCTGGCTTTCAAAGGCAAAGAGTGGACAGAGTGTAGCAGCCTCTGTGCGGGCTGGTGGGGGGAGGGAACAACATTTTCCTGCTGTGGGGAGCCCCACCACCCCTCGCCCCTTCCTCTCCTCTCTCTCCTATGGTAGCTTGAGCACCTACTGTGTGCTCCAGGACTTCCTGGGAGACCCTTTACACGGTTCAGAGAGGGACAGTACTTTTCCCAATGACACCCAGCAGAAGAATATGTGGTTGCCCTGGACCTCCCGCTCCATAGTCCTGGCTGCCTTTTGGCTTTACCCACTGATTCTTCTCTCACCAGATTCTTCCTCCTCTTCCCTTTCCTGTGGCTTCTCCTCCCTTCTCTTCCCTGGCACCTCCATTTTTCTCCTTCCCCCACTCACCCCACCTGCTTTTTCTGTGATCCTATCATCATCATCATGACCAACATTCTGTAGCATGGAGGGGCAGTTGCTCTGTCCCCAGCTGGCACGTAGTCCCTCTGTGCACAGAGCCATTTCAGCCAGGGAGGGGACACCTTACCGCAGTCCACAGGCAGGGGCAGGGCAGGGGACAAGGCTTGGGCTGGAGTCTGGGTTTAGTTCTGGCTGCCCACACACGTGCGCGCGCGCACACACACACACACACACACACACACACACACACACACACACTTTAAAAACGGAGATTTAACTTGCAAACTGTCAAATGCACAAAGTTGAGGCGCCATTCAGCCTGTTTTAATTTGCATTTATTTTTGCCATGCCGGAGATGCTCCCCAGGGCCTTGTGCCTGGCAGGGGGGCGTCGGCCACTGAGCCGCAACCAGCCCCAAACAGCGCCCACTCAGCCCCGGAAACTGTCCAATCAACACCCAGAATCCACAATCCTAACCCCACATCAAGGCCCTGCCCATAGGTGGGCTGAGATCCCTATCAGAGGACCTAGAGCACCTTGCTTTGCTACCTCATGCCTCAGTTTCCTGATCTGTAAAATGGAGCTCCCACCCTCAGCCTCCCAGGGGAGCTGCCTAGAAACCCCACCTTGGGGGACACCGAGGCAGGGCCACAGCAGGTGTCCTGCTGTCCATAGCAATATGCCGGCGTACCAGCTCCACACTCCCGGTTTCCTGCCACCAGGCCCCCAGACCCTCTCTGGGTCCAGAGGCCCAAGCTCAAGAAGAACCGGGGAGCCTGGCTGCCACTGGGGGGAAGTGAGGCTCGGTGGCCCCCGGCCGGACTCCAGCCTGCAAGAGGCTAACCGCACCCCCACACCCCTTCGCCCCCTTGGCTGGCGCGGCTGCCCGCCCCGCCCCCATTCATGTACTTTGTATTATAAAATGACTGCCGTCGCCATGGCAACATAAAAGGAGCCGATCTCATTACTGGGGCCCGGACACATTATTTTCTCCAAGGAATTTCTTCTTTTCATTATTTCCCTCCAAAGGTCAGCTATGCTCTCAGGCGGGGCGGGGGCGGCGGGGGGGTCCGCGAAAGGTGAGCCGGTTTCGCGGCAGAATTCCCCTGGCGGAATTTACAATCATTTTGCCTTTTTCTCCGGCTCCAACACCGGCAGGGCAGGGAGATTTTCTGGAAGCCAGGCAGCTCGCTTTAACCCCTGCAGCCCCAGCGGGCAGCAGGCACGACTGTCCTGGGCTGGCCACTCTGGATGTCCCCAGCCATCCGTGGGCCTCCACACGGTCACCGGGGGCCACCTGACTTCAGGCGCTGAAGGCAGGGGATGTCTGGGGATCATCTGAGGTCCACGGAGGGTCAGAGAGAGCAAAGGTGATTTCCTTCTTTTAGGCTTCGCACTGAGGAAAGCATCCCACTGAAAGTCAATCCTGGTGACAACAATGACAACCCACATCCACATCTGGAGCACAGAGGAGTACAGTCTTTCAGAATTTTCGTTCGAGATTCAGACAAGCTTGAGTTCAAATCCTGCCTCTGCCCATTTCAGGCTGTGTGACCTCGGGCGTGTTGCTCTGTGGCTCTGAGCCTCAGTTTCCTCATCTGTTGAACAAGTTTCATACTCTTCTGTACATCACAGGTGTGGGGTGAGGCTGCATTGAGGTATGCATGGAAACCATTGGGCAGAGGACCCTGCACCCAGGAAACACTAAGGATTGGCGATTATTTCCCTTTTGGTGCATTTCTGTCTGTTACAAGGCATTGGTTATCCATTGCTGTGAAATGAACCTTAAAACAAGAACATTCACCATCTTTTGTCCTGCCTGTGGCTATACCACTGTGGCATCAGAGCTCAGAAGCTAAGCAGGGTTGGGCCTGGTTAGTATTTGGATGGGAGACCGTCTAGGAGCACCAGATGCTGTAGGCTTGGGAGAAGAACCTGGCAACCCATTCCCAAAAGACAGTCTGCCATTGAAAACCCTATGAATAGCAGAGAAGCACTGACAAAGTGTTTCACCAGTTGTATACAGGGTCGCTGTGAGTCAGACACTGACTCGAGGGCACCTAACACCACCAACAACATCTATTGTCATTTCTATGGATTACCAATTTGGAAGCAGCTCAGCTGGGGGGCTCTAGCTCAGGAATTCTCTGACTGTGGCAAGTTGGGTGTCCTCTGGGGTTGGAAAATCTAACTCCAAGATGGCTCATTCACAGCTGGCCGGTGATCAAGGACCTCTGTTCTCCTGGGTCACTGTGAGTCGATCCTCAGGATGGCTCAAGCCATCTCAAACAATCCCAGAGAACAAAATTGAAGCTGCAGAAGTTTTCATGATGTGGCCTCCAAGGCCCCACATGCCACCATTCCACCATACTCTATGGTCACATGGGTCACTTCAGGTCAGCCTGGGAGGGGTCCCCCACAGAGCTGTGGCCAGCAGAAAATGAACATTATCAGGAGGCAGTAGCCCAGAGCACCTCCTTTGCACAGATCTCATTTAATTTTTCCAAGGAAGGCTCAAGGCTGATTCCCACTTTACAACAGAGGAAACAGGAAACAGGATCCCAGAGGGACCTTGACCTGCCCAAAGCTTGCAGACCAGGCAGGCAGATTCCAGGTCTGGGTTCTTCTTTCCGCTCCAGCTTCTCACAGACCCTGCAAACTCACCAGTGGGATTCCGCTGGCCAGAGGGGATGGATAGCTGCTGGAAGAGGACGCTTCGGGCCACCAGGCTCTGGCAGTCTTGCAGCTGGCTGGGGCTTGAACAGCACACAGACACTCAAGGAGGGAGTCCAGTCAAAACATGCCCCTCGACGGAGCCAGTCGGGGGTGCACGTTGGTAAAACCGACGGCGTCGTTGTTGATAGGCAAATGCCTCCATTCCACGAAAACAAACGGCTGGAAGATGCAGAAACACAGTCAATCAGTGGAGATTTCTTCTTCTCTTTAAAAAAGGAACGCTCTTGCCCCCCACCCAGGAGGAGCGACGCTAGCGGTGTACGTGTGGGTTTCTCTGCCTGAGTCTGCAGGTGTCCAGGTGACTTGGGTAGCCCAAGCCCTTTAGAAACAAGGAAGGAAGGATTTGGGGGTGCTTCCTGGGAAATAGGGAGCACCTGAGCTGAGAGAGGAAGGGCTGTGCTGAGATGTCCCGCTCTGCAGGGACAAGGAGAAAGTTCCAGGGAAGCAAGGGTTGAACAGCGGGTGGCTTGGCAGTGGCTCTGAATGTCTGCGTGACTTTGAGAAATGCAGCACCTCTCAGATGGATGTGTCCAGAACGTTCTAGAATCTGGAGTGAGAATGGATGTGCTCAGGTTGGGGCCCTGGGGGTTCTGAGTCACAGAGCTGGGGCTGGTGGTCTAAAGGATATGAAAAATCTGCCCTTTCCGTTACACCTGACACGGGTGGTCTGGCCTCTGGTGGAAAGAAGACCTGGTGTGGAGAAGCTGCCCCCTTGGCCCAGCACAGTTGCAGGGAGGTTGAGAGCCCAGTGGGCTGCAGCTCCAGGAAGCCATCTCTGAACACCTGTTTCAGCCAACAGGTGACACTTGTCGCGACTCTGTGCCCACTCACCTTGTTGTTTTCAGGCTTAGGTTCTCAGGACACACAAGAAAGCCTGATGGCTCCATCTTCTGCCTCATACCAGGTCTTTGAATTTTGGAAACCATCCATCCACCCATCCATCCATCCATCCATCTATCTATCCATCCACCCACCTATCCATCCATCCATTCATCCATCCATCCATCCATCCATCCACCCACCTATCTATCTATCCACCCATCCATCCATCCATCCATCTATCTATCCATCCACCCACCTATCCATCCATCCATCCATCCACCCATCCATCCATCCAT
>VMDO01035422.1:0-16067 GCA_007922755.1 Pedetes capensis | reverse complement strand
CTCTTTACCTCTCTGCAGTAGTGGCACTGCCTGGCTCTGCTCCTCTGGATCCTCACCCAGGCCACACTTCTCACTGGCTAAGTCCACCTCTTGACTGCATGCAGCAGGAATACTAAGGGAGGCCCATTCTGGCAAGATGCAGGACTCCTCTGGCAAGGGACTTTGACTGATGGGCTCCCCAACAGCCAATTGAAATTTTCTGAGAATGGAGACTCTTATTATCCATCCTTTCTTCCTTCCTACTGTCTCCCATGGCAGTCAGGCCTGTGTTTCAGGGTCGGAGTACACCACACCTCTACCACCTTCCTGCCTTTTCCCCTTATATACATTTCCCCAAATTGTATAGGTTAGACCCTGTCTACGCGACTGTTTCTCAGAGGACCTAAGCTAATGCAAAGTCCTTTTCCAACTACTAATTGTGCCTCAACCACCATGGAAAACAAGAGATTTTAGCATGTATCATCTGTACCAAAGCTAGAACTAGAAAGAAGCCAGAAATTCTGATTCCTAAACTTTTCATTATATCACAAGTTTTACCTGAAGAATCACTTAATGCAAAGTATCCTCTGTGAAGAAATATCTAGGTAATGGGTATTCCTGTGAGCTTTTCAATGATAGTATCAAGTATTGTTCTATCTCTTCAAACTATTGATTTTCAAATGTTTTTACTTTGTGAACTCCTTTCTGATGATCAGTACACAAAAGCAGAGGTGCATGAAGTGGCTGTAGAGACCTGATATTAATTCTTGGCCTTCTGTCTCCTCCCCCCATGATGATGAAATGCACTGTCCAGGAACCCCTGAGCTGTACTAAGCATGGTAATAGAATCTCTACTTGAAGCAGGTGGCACACGCCTGTATTCCAGTGACTCCAGAGATGGAGGAGAGAGAATCACAAGCTTGAGGCCAGAGGCAGCCTGCTAACTTAGCAAGACCCTTTCTCAAGATAAAAAATTGGGTTGAGGGTGCAGCTCAGTGGTAGAGCACTTACAAAGTATGTACAAGGCAGTGGGTTCAACCTCCAAGTACTGAAATAACAAAGACAAACAAACAAACAAATGAAAAATCCAAACCAAATCTCTACTTGGACCACTGACTTGTAAATAGTGTTTCCCAGAGAGGTCTCCTCAGTGGAATCTTATGAGAAGAGGGTCAAGTGGTCAAGCTGTGGTGTTTGGGCTTCCAGTCTACCTTAGAGGGAGCCACTTTACTTTCATTTGTTATTTGTGATTGTGATTCCTGATAGTGGTTGTTTTATGGCAAAAAAAAAAAAAAAAAAAAAAAAAAGCAGAAAGAACCTTGTATAGAATATAGTTCTTTCCTTATGTTGTGGTCATGAAGATGGGTATCTGGAATGAGTGGACTGGTATATGATCCAAGCCATTTGATTTATTCCAGTGAAGTCCTGCGGAACTGAATTATCTGGTCGAACTCTTTGATATTATATTCATTCATGTGCTCAAAAATATATATTCAGTTATCTATTATCTGCCTGGGCTGGGGTTTAGCTCAGTTGGGAGAGCTCTGTATTCTCTGCTGCCCTGGATTCAATCCCCAGCACTGCAAAAAATGGGAGAAGGATGTGGCAATCCATTCCTGAAGCAATCCCAAAACAATCAGCCACTGAAAACTCTATGAATAGCAGGAAGGCACTGACATAGTGCCGGGCATGGCATGGTGTTGGGGAGTGTTTTCTTCTGTTGTCTATAGGGTCTCTATGAGTCAGACCCCATTTGATGGCACCCAGCAACAGCAACAACTATCTGCCAAGAATTGGCTAGTTATTGACAAGGTCACATTGTTTTAAAAAAAGAAATGCATAAACAAGTACTAAGCAGTATGACTCAAGTACAAAAAAAAGCTCAAAAAAGGGTACCCATCTACCCAAGCAGGGGTGGAGGGGAACAGGGAGAGCCAAGGTAGAAACTTGGAAGGCTCAGATGTTTGATGCTGGGTGTTTGCTCCTATTTTGTGCCAGGCTCTGCTCTATGTCTAAGAACTTCCTGCCTCACACAACTCTATGAGACAGAGACTACTGTCATCCTAATTTTGGAGATGAGGAAACAGAGGCACAGAGAGATTAAGTCGCAGGTCCAAGGAAATACATCAATAAATGGCAGACCCAGGAAGGCACTGTTCTGTGTTCATCCTATTACCTCCTGTGCATCTTGCCATGTTGATGACGCCAAATTTATTCAGCAAAACACCAACAAGCCAAGACTGAATCAAGGTGTTCTGACTCCCAGACAAGCATTAAATTCTGACTCTCAAGACCCCAGAGTATGTGTCTATTTTTCTTAGTGGTCTGTCAGAGGCTGATGATGCTCAAAGTAGCATCTTAAAAAAAGGCAAGACATTCACTAGAATAGCAACTTTGGGGTCCTTGTTTAGAAGTGCTTGGGGTAGGAGACGATTGCAAATATAACACTGGACTTCCATTAAACAAAAATGTACTGTAAGCAGAAGCATGGTGTGTTTGGGTGAATAGTGAGTTTCTACCACATGCAAGGTATAATAATAATCAGGTTTTCAAAATACTCAGCCAGACTCTGCTGGCTTCTCTAAGATAGAAATGCACAGACAGATAAAAGACTGTGCTCAGGTTTAATTTTAATCTTTGCCTCCCTGCTTGTGGTCTTAAGGGCCTTAGTATTGAAAGCAAATGATACTTCTACCTCCTCCTTCCCAAAGTAGGAATTTGCATTTTAATTTTGGAACACTTAGGAAAAAAATCAAATGAAATGCTTTATTTACCTTTTTGAGACATTTCCCCTCCTTCTTTCCAGGAATAAAGCCTATTGCTTACTGAGTTGTAGACTAAATATCATGAATCCCAAGCAAAGCTGGTTATTGGAGGTACAGTGTGTTTGGAAAGAGCCCAGCTTCATGGGGCTCCAGATCGGAATGGATTCATCTTAAAATATAATAGCTAGGTTTGCCTTGAACTAAACTTCAAATCAGAAACTTTATACACAAATAAGCAGGAAATAAACTTTAATAAAAATGTACTGAGGGCCCTGCTTTAGTAAAGAAATTTAATTATATGTGCTTTATCATCTTATTAAGTAATTTTGCAGGCTTCCAAACCATGAAAATGGTGACAATATAGCTAATAGTATATAACTTCTAAGTTTGTCTACCTGTCCTAGCTGTTGTTCACCTAGGCAAGGTTACTATATAATTTATCATCCAAACTGGACACTCAGAAACTAAAAGTGGTTGCTAC
Source organism: Pedetes capensis (assembly GCA_007922755.1). Classification (NCBI taxonomy): domain Eukaryota; kingdom Metazoa; phylum Chordata; class Mammalia; order Rodentia; family Pedetidae; genus Pedetes; species Pedetes capensis. Next base: position 12,842 of record VMDO01035422.1, on the reverse strand, counting down.
TATTAGCTATATTCACACAACAGGCATGAATTGTTACTGAGCCAGCAAACTAGATTGAATAATCAGTCTAATCATGGAATTCCCTAATCAGGCACAGAAACTGAATCAGCATGGAATCTATAGGCAGAGCAGAATGCCAGGTCCAGGGCCAAATCAATAAAATCTTAGGAAAAGGAAGTATCTTATATAGACTACCTTGAACACAGATGTTTAGAACTGGAAAGGACGGTGAGCAATCAGACGAGGAAATAAGGAGGAATTGGAGTGTTAAAGTTTGGATCTGGAATATCTTCCAAAATCTTATGTTAAAATGCTTGATTGGCAGCCTGTGGTGCCATTGGGAGATGGTGGAACCTTTAGGAAGTGGGCCTTGTGGAAAATCACTGGGGTTGTGTCTTTAAAGGGAATATTAGGATCCTGCCCCTTTCTGTCTCTGTCATTGCTTTCTGGTTATTATAAAGAGAGTAGATTTGCTCTGTCACACACTTCTTCCATGGTCTGTCTTGCCAAAGGCCCTAAAACAATAAAGCCAACTGACCATGGACTGAGACATCTGAAACCATGAGCCAAAATAAACCTTCCTTCCTTCTAAATTGTTTAGGTCAGGTGTTTTGTCATGGCAGCAGAAAACTAACATATAAATTAAGCCTACTAAAATGACTTCTTCATTCTTAAATCATGTCTTTCCTTACCTTTTTTGGCATTTAAAATGGTTCTTAAGTTTTAATCAAATGAAAGTAATTCTCTAGTGATATTTTAAGCATTCTTTACCTGGAAAATTGTTAAGTAGGCATCTCCATGGGGATACCAACATGATTTGATTGGTTAGATCAAAGAGACAAGGACTCATCGCTCTAAGAAAATTTTAAGCCAGATAACATAGCTTAAATGAAAAAAAAGAAGCTTATTATTAACTTTTTTCTTTCAGAAAGAAGAGGAAAATAATGTATATCAAATATTCATTTCCATTTGCAGGTTGGTGCTTGTCAGAGTCCTCAAATCTGCTAGAGTGTGGGGAGTATGAAGGGGCTGTCTTTAGTTGGTCTGTCACAGCCCTTGGACTGTGCACTTCTCTCTGGCTCTTCTCCTGCAGCCACTGTCTATTTCTTTGCAAATATCTACTTTGGCTCCACAGAGGAAAGTCAGTGAGTATGAATAATAATAATCTCATGAAAGATGGAGAGCCCAGTTTTTTTATATTACTTTTAGGAGAAGAGAAAACGTTGATTCATTTTGGGGTGGAGGCTGAAATTATCCAGACTGATTTTATTTCTCCATTTTGCTTTTCATGTATGTCTACTGACTCTGAACCCTCAAAGGAGGAGGCAAGGTAAAGGAATGCTTTTGCCACTGGACTAAAACTCACCAAGAAGAACTAATGAGAACTTGATTTTATTAATACAGTGTTCTTTCCCTAAGGCCCCAGTACTGGATCACAGGAAAGTAAGACAAATCCACTCAGGGATATCATTTTTCACATTTCAATATGAAAGCAGCTAAAACAGCAAGGTTTTCTAAGTATACTGACTGATTCTCAGCAAGCCCAGGCATATTTCCGCTTGAGAAGAAAAAGCCCAAACATCTTATGCTCTTGTAAATCCACTCTCTGTATTTTAATTTAACAGCATTACCAAGAATTAGTAATTAGCCTGAAGTATCTGGTCAAAATCAAGTAGTCTGTAGTCAACCAGCTCTGGTGAATTCATTTAGTCTATTTCAGATTATATTATATTAAATTGCTTATGCAAAGTTGCTCTTATGAAACAAAATAAAAGATGGCTTGAGAACATCTTGTCAGGCTTTAATCATTGTAGATTAATTATGTTTTTCAGAAACAAAACACATTGTTTGAGATGTTTCCAAGGTTGGCAACACCCTGCTGGTGTGTCAAGAGGAAGATTGGTTTAGGCAGGTAAATGTTTTCAGGTTACTTGTGGTTGCAGGATTGCCAGGCTCCATTCTCAGTAAATAGAAATTCTGATTTTAGGGGGCCCAACTGCCCTACTGGGAGGGAGGCAGTGACAGATACCATCAACAGGTAACTTTGTGGAAAGTCACAGAAAGCTATTAGGGGAATACCTCTGAGTGTTTACTTACAAAATTTTACTTGGCAGTGCTAGTGTTGCTAGTCAGCAACCATTTCTGGGCAGGATACTATGCATTTTTTGGATGCAGAAGCAGTCACTTTTAATAAAATTCAGCTTATCAATTACTTCTTTCATTGATTACTCCATTGTTTATATACCTCAAAAGTCATCACCATATCTAGGGCTATCTAGTTTTTTTCTCCTCTGTTATCTTCTAGGAGTTTTATGGTTTGTGTTTTGTATTTATTTAGCCCTAGGGCCCCTTTTGAATCAACTTTTGTAAAGGATATAAAGTCTGTGTCTAGATTTTTTCCTACATGTTGAAGAGACTATCCTTGTTTTATTGTTCACTTTGTTCCTTTGACAAAGATCAGTTGATTGTATTTATATGTTTTTATTTCTGGGCTTGCTATTCTGTTTCATTGATCTGTTTATTCTTTTGCCAGCACTCCATTGTCTTGATTATTGTAGGTGTTAGCTAGTAAATCTTGAATTCAGATGGTGTCAGTCCTCCAAGTCTGTTCTTCTCCTTCAATATTGTGTTGGCTTTTCAGAGTTGTTGGCTTTTGATGTAAAATTTAGAATCAGTTTGTTGATATCCACAAAAAAAACATGTTGAGATTTTCATTGGGATTGCACTGAATATATATATGAAATTGGAAGAACCATTATCTGAAAATATTGAGTCTTTCTATACTTAAACATGTAACATTCCTCAATCTATTTGGTGCTTCTTTGATTTGTTTCATCAGGTATTATAATTTCCTTCGTGTAGCTCTTATTAATACTTTGTTAATTTATACCTACAAATTTCATTTTGGGGGTGTCAGTGTGAATAGTATTGTGTTTTTAATGTTAAATTCCATTTTTTATTGCTAGAGTTTGGAAAAGAACTTGACTTTTGTGTATTAACCTTGTGTACTATGGTCTTTCTATAATCACTTATTATTTCCAGGATTTTTTTGGTCAAATCTTTCAGATTTTCTACATGGACATTCATGTAATCTGTGAACAAAGACAGCTTTATTTCTTCCTTCCCAATCAGTACACTTTTTATTTCTTTTTCTTATATTATTGCATTAGCTAAGATCTCTAGTACAATGTTGAAAACCTGTGGTGAAAGGAGATATCCTCTCCTTGTTCCTGATCTTAGCAGGAAAGGCTTCCAGTTTTCCACCACTAAATACAATTTTGGCTGTAGGATTTTGTTGCTGTTGTTGGTGCTGTTGTTATGTGCCATTGACTCATCAGGTTCCACTCATAGTGACCCTCATTGGGTTTTCAATGGCTGATTGTTTTTTGGGATTGTTTCAGGAGTGGATTGCCACATCCTTCTCCCTTTTATTTATGAGGTTCTGGGGATTGAACCCAGGTCCTCAGAAAGTACAAAGTGGCACTCTACCACTCGAGCTAAACCCCATGCTGCAGGATTTTGTAGATGTTCTTTATCATAATGAGGATACATTTATACATATATACATAGTTTACTGAGAAAGTTGTTTTTCTGTGTTTTTTTTGTTTTTGTTTTTATTTTTATGCACTGTTATAACTTGAATATAAAATGCCTCCCAAGGCTTATGTTTGAACACCTGACCTCCAATAGGTGGTGCTGTTTGGGGAAGCTGTGGAACTTTGGGTGGTGGAACCAGGTGGGTGGAAGTAGGTCACTGGGGGACTAGGTTTTGAAGGTTTTTACCTGAGTCCTCAGTTCTGCTCAGACTCTCTCTTCTCCTGTCACCACAATGTGAACAGTTTTTTGCTGCCTTGTATTTCTGCCACCCTCTCCACCATGCCCTCCCTACCAACATGGACTGATTTCCTGAAACCACGAGCCAAAATAAATCCTCAAGTTGTTTTGTCAATTATTTTGTTGCAGTGACACAAAAGCTAACTAACATGGACCTTTTCTTCTATCCCTTCCCTAACTCAATTGTGGATCACTTCGATAGGTAATCTGAAGGTACTAGTGCTGTGAGGTACTAGTGCTGTACCTGCCTCTCCTCTCCCTCCTACATTCCTGCTTCTTGGTCATCTCACTGCTCTCAGAGACATCACTGGAAAGTCATTAAAAGTGGCTGCCTATTCATAACTGTGAAGAGGCTTGCATGAGGCTATAGGGTTCCCATGTGAATTCCAGAAACCTAAGCAAGTCTTTTCCTTTAAGATGAGCTCTGTGCTGAGTGCTGGGATAACAAAGGTATACGTAAAGTAGAAGAGGGATAATTAAACAAGCAATTTCAATACAGAGTGATGTGTTGCATGATGGTAGACTGTGGACTTTCCTGGAGAGTGTAGTGTTATGAGTTGGGTATGATGAATTCATAGCTGAGTGAACTATTAAGAAGTAGGGTCTGGTTGGAGAAAGTATGTCAGTGGAGATATGTCTTTGAAGGGTATATCTTGTCCCTGGGCCTTTCATGTTTCTTTCTCCCTGCTTCCTGTCTACCATGGGGCAAACCACTTTGCTTCACTATATACTCCCCCTGTCTCCTTACTCATGGGCCCAGAAGTGACAGAGTCAAGTAATCATGGACTGAAACCTCTGACACCATGATCCAAGATACATCTTTCTTCCTTGAAATTTTCTAGCTGTGTGAGGAGTCAGGGAGCAATTACTGTTCTGAGGCCTGAGGAGTGACTATGAACCAAGAAATAAGAGACTGGGGTAGGATTCAATGAGGAAACAGAGAAAGTACTCCAAGAAAATACAACATGGAAGAAGTACCATCAGCAACAGAGTACAAGCCTCTTTTGGGTAAATTAAAAATATGCACTTTTTCTTTGAGTTTTTTCTATAAATTCAAGTAGCATATTTTCTTCTTCAATTAGACTATAGTTTTCTCTTATGTTGAATGAGATAACATGGTTATAATGATTAGAATTGTGCCTGATGGGTATTAAATATTTAGAAAGGATACCCGTTATTCTATTTAGAGTCCTACGTTGAAGGGGCCTTTCATTTACTTTGTGTAAATTTTGCTAGTTAAATTATCAGTGGTTACTATTTTCATCTTTGCTTCCAATTTTTGAGTGATATCTGTATCAGTTATGTATGACTGGGTAACAAACCATCCCCAAACTGAGTACCCTAAAACAACAATCATTTATTTCAACAGGATTCAGCTAAGGGTCTTTGTTACTCTTAGCTGGGGTTACTCACAAGTCTTCAGGCTTTTAAAAAGTTTATTGGCTCTGGATGGTCCAAGATGGCCTTCCTCACACTTCTCATGAGTAACTGAGTCTGTTGACTGAAGTGTCTCTGTTCTCTTTCACTTAGTCTCTCTTACAGGATAGCCCAGGTTTCTTAATGACAAGAGGCAAATTAAAAGGGGGCCAGCCACCATATGCAAGTGTTTATAAAACCTTTGCTTCTGTCACATTTGGTGATGTTCCATTGGTAAAAGCAAGTCATACATCCAATCCAGATTCAATGGAAGGGACTACACAAAGATGGGTACTGGAGGTATGATTTAGTGGGGGCCATTAATTAACAATCTACCACAGTATTATATTATTTCCCTTTATCAATTATAGAGAGGTATTACCAGCTTTGTCCTCCACATACAGAAATTAAGATTTAGAAATAGGTAAGTTCTCAGAGAATCCAGCTCTTTGGTTATAGTAGCAAACACTTTGTGCCATGCACTGTTTTGAGTATTTAGCATACATCACTGGACACTCACAATCCAAGTCACTATTAATGTTTCCCCATTTTACAGATAGAAAACAAAGGCCCTTAAGGGCTATAGAAATTATCTAACGTAGAATGAGAAATAAAAGGCATGTCCACAATTCAAACTATATGCTAAAGTCTCAGCTTAAAGCCCAATTCTTAAGAACAATGCTCTTTCCTTGTTAACCTACCATCTATAGGGTTGACATAGTATAGTGTAAACCCTAGCTTCTTCCTTGCACCCTCAGGGTTCTGTTTGAGAGCATTAATAACTTATGATTAAAAAAAAAAAGTCAGAACCAGGTAAGAAGCCCCCATCGCATAATGTGATTTGGGTCCAAGAATGCACAAATGAAAGAATCCCTTTCTTTCACCCCAATAGGATGTATGTTTTTTTTTTCAATCAACTTTGTTAACTAGTATTAAATAGTGCTAGCTATTGAAATAAAGCAATCCTGACTCTTAGCAATTACTCTAATGAAAGTGTTATATATATTGTGTCTTCCCCTCCTTCTCCTTCTTCTTCTTCTTCCTCCTCCTCTTTTTTTTTTTTTTTTTTTTGCCTATTGAGATAGTCTTGCTATGTAGACCAGGCTGGCCTTGAACTCACAATTCTTCTGCCTCAGCCTCCCAAGTGCTGGGATTATAGGCATGTGCCACCACACTAAGCTTAAGATACATTACTTATATCCCAATGAGGATCAGTAGTGGGGCTCTGTTCCCCTTATTCTGTGGCCTTGTTACCTTCAACATGTGGCTTCTTTAGGTTCTTTAGGCTGCAGGTAAAGAAAAGAGAAAATAATATAGCAAAGTTGCATTCTTGATTTTTACTACTTTTATGCATTCTATGAGCAAGAATTGGGTATATAGCCCATAATATAAAGAATCATGGAAATGTAATTTAGCCACATGCCCAGGAAGAATAAATTGGTTTAGTAAGCATCTGGTCAGTCTCTGCTAAGCAATTATTTTTCTGATTATTTAAATGAATATAAAAATATACCTCATCTACAACATGAAACACTGCTTTGCCTCAGTTGCCTTTCAATAAGGTACTCAGCTTCCTTAGGGGAATATATGTTTTGAAATATTTTTAGCTGAAGATTATGCTTGAATGAGTTTAAAGTCTCAGGAAAATGCTGGGGCAGGGGAGAGTTTTCTTTATAAGAAGATTTATAAGGATTACATATAATTTTTTCCGTGTAACTTTTGCAAGTTATTTTAAAACAAGCATGCATATATCCTGAGCAATATCTAGCAAGACCATGAGACAAATGGCACTGCTTAATGCTTTCTTGTTTTACTCAATGGACTTCTCCCTGTCCATAACTAGTATTGGGGATGATACTTGTTCCTAACTGATCTCTTAGTAATTCTGTGATTCACTTGTTAATTGTCTTTTATCTCTGACTATCGCTAAAGAGGGGCTGGGGTTTAGCTCAGTTGGTGGAGTGCTGCTCTGTGCTCTCTGAGGTCCTGGGTTCAATCCCCAACACTGCAAAAACAGGAGAAGGATGTGGCAATCCATTTCCGAAGCAATCCCGAAAACAATCAGGCATGGAAAACTTTATGAGGGTTGCCATGAGTTACACCCAATTCAACAGCAACTAACAGAAACATTGCTAAAGAGGAAAGGAAGGGAAAAGACCTGATATCTAGTAAAGTAGTTTCCAGCAACACAAATTCAGACCCCTAAGTCCACTGAAGCTGGAATTTAGCTCAGTTGGTAGAGTGCTGCGCTGCAGTCTCTGAGGTCCCAAGTTCAATTCCCAGCAGCGCAAAAATGGGAGAAGGACGTGGCAACCCATTCCCAAGGCAATCCCGAAACAATCTGCCTGAAAACCCTATGAGGGTCGCTATGAGTCAGACATGACTCGATGGCATCTAACAAAAACAACAACAACAAATCCACTGAAAAGACCTTTGAAAGGTGATCAGGATCAATTTTTATTTTATAAATAATTTTAATAAGTCAGACAAACCAATTTCCCTACCAAGAACACATCTGAGGTGGCAAATTGCAGAAAACAAAAATAGGGTTCTTATAAGTCAAAAACAATTTGGGCAACCCCCACGGACAAATACCATTGACATAGATGGAAGAAGAAACAAAATAAACCAACCAAGCAACAGAACAGGCTGGAGGCGAAGTGGAGGCAACTATCCTAATAAACTTTGAGAGCCAATTTGCAAAATAGTGGAATGAAATAGCTGTTTGAAAACATTTAGAAGATAGGAAGATAGGATTAGTATGCTCTAGTTAAAAAGATATTTTTCTTGGATTTTTATCAAACAGATTATTTAAACAGTTTGGGTAGGATCACCAGGATGTACTGAAAGGAACCGAAATCTCCTGCGGGTAAGACAAGGGTGAAAAAACACTACAAAACTGAAGGAGACAGCTCTCCATCTATATACACTTGAGCTATGAATTACTATATAAAGTATGCAGCTGTTAATGTGGCTTCACTGGCTTTCTACAGATTCTCTATTTTTCTGATGGAGAATATACAGTGCACAAGTGCCCTACATGCATATTAAAATCAAAATTCTCATACAGCTGGAAAGCCTATTTTACCCATATTTGAGGTTGCTAATTCTTCACAACATAACCTATTAGAAAAGGTAAAGGTTATATAGGTCCACTGACTACTACATCAGAGGCAACATACTGTGTGGCCACAACCCTTTTTAAGCCCACATCAATGAAAAAGACAAATATGGAGAAGCAAACCAAGTACCACTGCAGGGCTTGATGATCAGAAATTATATCAGACATCTTATCTATTGCTTTAAAAATAGTTGAGAGTTGAAAGAGACCACTTTTGTTTGTGCCCATAGGTGACGCAAGAGGTTCATGTAAGGTCAGATAAGTAGGTTTTTAAATTGTTGTGTAGATTTTGCCTTTGTTGGTTTTAATTCTCATAAATGGAATCTTTAATAGGAGAAAATATGATGCTAAGATTTTGGAAGAACTCATTTGTGTGTGCAAAGTTGTAGGTAAAGACTGTAGCATATGAGAAAAAGCTTCTACTTATATTGTTGTTGTTAGGTGCCGGGGAGTCTAGTCTGACTCATAGCAGCCCTATGTACAACAGATCAAAACACTTCCTGATTCTGTGCCAGGCACACGATCTTATTTATGTTTAAGCCCATTATTGCACACACTGGTCAATCCATCTGGACAGGAGGGTTTTCCTTTTTTTTCACTGACCCACCACTCTCCCAAACATGACATCTTTCTCCAGGGATTGGTCTGTCCTGACTACATGTCCGAAATATGTACGAGGCAGTCTAGCCATCCTTGCTTCCAAGGAGCACTCTGGTTGAGCTTCTTCTAGGACAGATGTGTTAGTTCTTTTGGCAGTCCATGGTATATTCAATAGTCATATCCAGCACTATAATTCAAAAGCATCATTTCTTCTCCTGTCTCCCTTGTTCAATGTCCAGCTTTGACAACCATATGCAGCAACTGAAAACACCACAGCATGAGTCAGGTGCACTTTGTCTCCAATGTGACATCTTTACTTTTCAATACTCTAAGGAGATCTTTTACCACAGCTTTTCCCAATGCAATGCGTCTTTTGATTTCTTGACTGCTGCTTCCATGGGTGTTAATTATAGAACCAAACAAAGCAAAATCATGGACAACCTCAATCTTTTCTCCATTTATTGTGAAGTTGCATACTGACCCAGTTGTAAGGATTTTTGTTTTGTTGATGTTGAGTTGCAATCTATACTGAAGGCTATGATGTTTGATCTTCATCAGTAAATGTTTTAAATCCTCTTCATTCTCAGCAAGCAGAGTTGTGTCATCCATATAACACAAGTTGTTAATGAGTTTTCCTCCAATCCTGATGCCGTGTTCTTCTTCATAAAATCCAGCTTCTTGGATTATTTGCTCAGCATATAAATTGAAGAGATATGGTGAAAGTATACAGCCCTGACATGCACCTTTCTCAACTTTAAACCAGGCAGTGTTTCCTTTTTCTATTCGAACAATTGCCTCCTGGTTCACATACAGATTTCTTATGAGTACAATTAGGTGCTCTGGTTTTCCCATTTTTTGAAATGTTCTCCATAATTTGTTATGATCCACACAGTCAAATGCCTTTGCATAGTCAATAAAACATAGATAAACATCTTTTTGATATTCTCTGCTTTTGGCTAATACTCATCTGACATCACCAATGATGTCCCTGGTTCCCTGCCCTCTTTTGAAACCAGTTTGATTTTCTGGTAATTCCCTGTCTATATACTGCTGCAGTTGCTTTTGAATGATCTTTAAAAAGTGAAGTATAATATTTATCACAAAATGATTTTAGTTAATGTAAGCTGAAATGACCTCATCCTTTTTTAGCATCCAAAACAAGGGAGATTTGGGTCTAACTTACTGAATGGTATTCACATTTGGTCATAGAAGGGAAATTTGTTCTCAGAACTACACACAGCTTATAGCAGGGTTTCTCTGACTCAAGCCCATGAATTTTCCCTGTTTACAATGAAGAAGTGTTTAATGTTGTGTTTTCAATGATAAGCTTTATGGAGCAGTTGGATGACTACCTAAAAATTGAGTGTTGCTTGGATGTATCTAAAAAAAGAAAATCTTTGCTTAACTCAACATCACGTTTTTCTTATGTGTTTCTTTCCTAAGTTATTTTATGATTCTAGGTGTTATATTTAGATCTGTGATCTATTTTGAGTTTTTTTTTTTTGTTATGGTGCAAGATATATATTTTTTGTATATATAATAGTTCCAGCACTTTTTCTCCAGTAAATTTTCTTTTCACTTTATCAAGAAGCAGTTGCCAAAATGTGTGGTCTTTCTTAACTCTTTATTCTGTTTCAATAGTCTAGATCTATTTGTCCTTTTTTTTTTTTTCGGTACTGGGGGTTGAACCCAGGACCTCACACTTGTATGCTTTAGAAGTGCTGGACCACTGAGTTGCACCCCCAGCCTATTTTTTTTTTTTTTTTTACTTTTTTGAGACAGGGTCTCACTAAATTACACAGATTGCCTCTGGTCTCGAACTTGTGATCCTCCTGCCTCCGCCTCCCAAGCCCCTGGGATTATAGGCATGCGCCACCATGCCCGGCTCTATTTATCTATTTTGATGTCAATACTGCACTGTTTTGATTACTGTATCTTTATCATATTTATTACTGAAACTAAATAGTTTTATACTTCCAACTTTTACCTTCTTTTTAAAAATTATTTTGACTATTCTAGTTCCTTTGCATCTTCATATGAATTTTAAGATCAGTTATCAATTTCTACACAAAAATCTCCTAGGAGTTTAATTTTGATTGCATTGGATGATTATATTAATTTGGGAGGACCAATATCTTAACAATATTGGTATCTTGTCTGGTATCATAACAATCCTCTATCTTGCAAACAAGGTATATTTAGTTTTTTTTTCAATTTATCTCAGCAGTTACATAATTTTTGACATATAGACTTTGAATCATATTGGTTATTGTATTAAATAGTTTATATTTTTATGTTATTGTAAATGGTCATTTTTAAACTTCCAGGTAATTGAAGTTTAAAAACAGTTGTTTTCACGATTGTTTAGACATTTAATTATTTACATATTTAACGATATGTAAAAAAATAATTTTTTACATATTGATCACGTGTCCTACAGTCTTGCTAAGTTAATTTATTAGTTCTAACAGCTTTTTTTTTTCTGGATTGTTTTGGATTCTCTACAGAAATGATCTATTTACCTGTGAATAGAGAGTTCAACTTCTTTCTTTCAAGGTGCATGGATTTTTCTCCCACTTATTACACTGGTCAGATCCTTCAGTATAAACTTGAATAAAAAGAGAGGAAAGTGGATCTTCATGTCTTATGCCTAAACTTAGGAAAAATAACTTAGTTTTTCATCATTAAAGTATGATGCTAGCAGTGGCTGTTTTGTCGATTCACTTTATCAGGTTGAGGATATTCCTTTGTCCTAGATTTTTTTTGAAAAAAGAATGGATGTGGGATTTGCTAAATGCTTTGTCTCTATTCTTATGATAAGGTGTTTTAATTTTTTTTTTTTTAGTTTTTATAATATGGTGAATTCTATTAGTTCATGTTCAAATGGTAAGCTAGCTCTGTATTCCTAGGATGAACCAACTTGGCCATGAGCTGATTTGCCAAAAATTTGTTAGCAATATGGTCGTGGTGGATATTGCTCTAAAGTTTTATTTTCTTATAATATTTTATTTGGCTTTGGTATCAGGGCAATACTGGGTTCATAGAATGATATGAGAAGTATTCCTGTCTTAATGTCTTGGTAGAGTTGGTGAGAAATAGATATTATTTCTTCCATGAAAATTTGGTAAAATTATCCAGTAACATAACTGGAATTTGGAATTTTCCTTGTGGGAAGATTTTTAAACTACAAATTCAATTTCCTTAATGTATAGGCTATTCAGATTATCTATTGTTTATTTATTAAACTTTGGTAGTATATCCTCTCAAGTACAAGTCTATTTTTATTTATGTTGTAGAATTCATCGATACAAAACTGTTCATAATATCCCCTTATCTTTTTAACGTTTTTAGATTCTAAATCTATAGTGATACCACCATCCATTACTCAAAGTGGTAATTTGTCCATTCTTTCTTTTTCCCTGTCACTTTGACTAATGTTTTATTAACTTTATTGGCTTTTTCAAAGATTCAGGTTTAGGTTTTATTGATACTACTTTTTTTTCCCCAGTACTGGGGGTGTTGAACTCAAGGTCTCATGCACACTAGGCAAGTGCTCTACCACCAAGCCACACCCCCTCAGCCTCTTTTTTTTTTTATTAGAAATTTTTAATGTACATCATAGTGTGATTCATTTTGACATGCTTTTCGTTGTGACAATTTTCATATATGCAGTTTGATAAGCATTATTCATATAGGTTACCCCTTACCCTCCTCTATGTTTCCCCCCTCCCCCCTTCCTATCTAAGTTTCCCATCCAGGTCTTCTCTATCTTTTACTATATAGTATTTTTCTATATGTCCTTGGGTTCCATTTCTGTTTAAGATAGAAACTTTTCCTGTAGTGGTCTTTGTTTCTATCTTGTTAGAACAAT
>VMDO01035421.1:0-16037 GCA_007922755.1 Pedetes capensis | reverse complement strand
AGGGGAAACACTATTGTCAGTGCTTCTCTGCTGTTCATAGGGTTTTCAATGGCAGATTGATTTTTGGGAGGGGGTTGCCAGGTCCTTCTCCCAAGCCTACAACTTCTGGTGTTCCCAGGCGGTCTCCCATCCAGGTACTAACCAGGCCCGACCCTGCTTAGCTTCCGAGATCTGATGGGATCGGATGCCACAGGGCTACCGCTGCAGGCCATATATTTCCTATTTTCTCTGCTCCTTGGAAATTATCCCTTTTTGCTTTAAATTGCCAGAATTATGCTTAGAAAATACATATATAGAAACACACACACACACACACACACACACACAAACACACACACAGACATAAATTCTTTTTGAGGAGAGAAAAATGATCTACATTTGATAGCTCATGCTATAAAGATGTTCAGGAATCTGGAACAACCTCCCTCCAAAGCTCATTGACTTTTACTGCTGGCAGACAATCTTACAGTGACATATCCAATGTTTAGCTTGGTGGGACTTTTCTGCTCAGCTCCCAAACTATGCAACTGCTGGGAAGTCTGCCAAATATGAGTGATGCCTGCCAGATCTAATCTATCTCACAAATGTAACCTTCTCTATTTCTCATACCTAACTATTGAGATTGTTTGTGGTTAGGGGCCCTCAAGTCAGATCCGACTCATAGTGACCCTCATAGAGTTTTCAATGGCCGATTGTTTTGGGGATTGCTTCAGGAGCAGATTGCCACATCTTTCTGTTTTTGCAATGCAGAGGATTGAATATGGGTCCTCGGAGAGTGCAGCAAAGCACTCTGCCAATTGAGTTAAACCACGGCCCAATGGCTAGACTACATCTTATATATTTTGGACATGTTGTGAGGAGGGACCAGTCTCTGGATAAGGATATCATATTTGGGACAGTGGCAGATCAATGACAAAAAAGGAAGACCCTCAACTGGATTGACAAAGTGTCTGCAATGATGATCTTAAACATGAAAAAGATCATATGCCTGGCACAGAATCAGGGAGAGTTTCGTTCTGTTGTACGTAGGATCCCTATGAGTCAGATCTGACTTGAGGGCACCTAACAACAACTATTGAGAAGGGCAATGATTGGGGTAAGAAGCTACTTCAGTTGCTCATATTTACAAGGAAAAGGGATTAAATTCACTCCATCTTCTTGGTACTTAGCAACCAAAGGAATTTGATATCAAAATCACCATTCCCAGTGCGTATTTAGATACAAGCCAAGAAAAACCTAACAGTACTGTGTGACCTTTAACAACCTTACAGCTCTGTGCTACCAGGAGCTGCTTTCCTACCTTGCTTGAAAGATCACCTTTAACCCCTAATTCAAATCACACAATTATCTATGCATAATACTAGCATTAATAACAATACTGCCAGGCGAGGTGGCGCATGTCTGTAATCCCAGAGGCTTGAGAGGCGGAGGCGGGAGGATTGCAAGTTTGAGACCAGAGGCAGTCTACGTAATTTAGCAAGACCCTATCTCAAAAAGAAAAAAAAAAAAAAAAACTAAAGTCTCTACGCTGTAGCAATAATAACTAAGACAAAAGAAGAGAATTAACTTTCTGTAAACCACTACAACTGAACAAGGAGTAGGGTTGTCAGATGAACCACACGACACTCGGGTAAATTTGAATTTCAGACAATGTTGTGTTTACTATTAAGTCTATCCAAATATTTCATGGGGTATGCTCATACTAAAATATTATTTTTCTAAAATTCAGATTTAACATTATTTTTTATTTGCTAAATCCAACAGTCCTCTCTGGATAGACTGTTTTATCTGAATTTTATCTGAATTTTAAACCACATAAATATATGAATCAGCTTATAAAATTATAGTAATGGTATTGGGGATGTAGCTCAGTGGTTACGTTATTGCCTAGCTAACACATACTCTACTTTTGATCCCCAGCACTACAAAGGAGAGAGAAAAAGAGAGAAAGTTACAGTCAAATAGCCATACTGACAGGTATTCAGAAGCTAATACACAGTTTCTTGCCATTTGCATTAAAAACTAAACTATGATCACTTCTGGTATTTTAAATTCATGGCAACAAAGCACATTACAAAAATAATCAAGACTCTTCTCGCCAGCTAATGCCTGAAGTCCTCACCAGGTATTTCCTGTGCTTTTTACAGTGAGTCAGCAGTTGCAAATGTAGTTACCTTATGAAGTTCCAGGGCAATGAATAGGATGAAGTAAGTAGTATATCCTGGACATGAAATTATAAAAATTCAGTAATCAGAATTAACATTTTAATGCAATATTTTCATAGGCTTTATTATTTAGAGCAGTTGTCGGTTCCCAGCAATATTGAAGGGGAAGTAAAGAATTCCTATAGATCCCTGCCCCCACAAATGCACAGCTTCCCTTATTATCAATATGCCCCATGGAAGTGGTGAATTTGTTATAGTGATAAATAGACACTGATACATCATAAGCACCCTTAGTTCACTGTTTATCTTAGGGTTCATTCTTGGAGTTCTACATTCTATGGGATCTGAGCAAATGTGGCCATGTATCCACCATTCTGGTATCACACAGAATAGTTTCATAGTCCTAAATATCTCTTGTGTCTCAGTTGCTCATACCTTCCTTTCCTTAGCCTTAGTAGCCTTGAATCTTTTTACTGTCTCTATAATTTTGCTTTCCCAGAATGTCACATAGTTGGAATCACACAATATGTGAGCTTTTTAGTTTGACTTCCTTCACACAGTGATATGCATTTGTGTTTCCTTCATGTCTTTTCATGGCTTCATAGTTATTTTTTAGCACTGAATACCATTCCATTGTCTGGATCTTCCATCACTCATTTATCCATTCATGAAATGAAGGACATCTTGCATATTTCCAAATTTTGGTGATTATGAATACAACTGCTGTAAACTTCCATGTGCAAGTTTTTATGTGTACGTAAGTTTTCAAGCCCTTTGACTAAATATTAAATATATTTTTAAATCCAATTTAGATGCAATGATGCAAACTATTTTAAAAAAGGAATGAAGACAAGGTATGTCCCAGCATTTGCATGACTGTGACTCACTTGCCTCTCCTTAGTCCCAGCCCATGTTATTAACTTGAAGACACTCTGAACTTCCTGTTCACCTTGAAGCTTGTCTTATCTTCTTCACTGACAGTGCTATCTTCTTCCTAACCTCCTATGATCCAGTTACTGCAAGTGATTATCTTTGAAAGCAGGGCAAAGGCTCCCTAAAACCAGCCAGGGCCACTTTATACATGAGCAGGGAGTCAAGTCCACTGCAGGTCCTAGGGAAAGACACACCCTTTCTACTGTGGCCATCAAAGACTAGGGCAGTATGCTGGCAGAAAGAAATACAGTGTCTTCATGAAGGGTATGCTGTTCTATTTTACATTAAAATGCTCTGTTGAAAAGAAAGGTCTCCATAACTCCTAAGACAATGTTAAAATTGTAACTCATCTGTCCTACCCAGAAACTTCAGTCTTTCAAGATGGAAATATGGGATATTTGCTTGCCTTCATTTTAACAACTATAGACTGTCCTCTCTCTCTGTGGTAATACGGATCATATAAATGAACATGCAAACTGAAAACAATAATCAACGGGGAAAACCATGACTTTTGTACATTTTGTCAAATATTAAAAACTGTCTTGCTGTTGGACATATATACAAAGAAATAAAACAGTGAATTACTATTTATTTTTAAAAATCAGAAACATAGAAAATTTAAAAAACACAAAAACTTAACACAATGGCCTAATAATTCCCATTCTTGATATGTAACCAAAAGAAGTTTAAGTCGGCACCACATAAAGATCCTTGCTTTCCCATGGTCATTGTAGCTGAGATATGTAAACAATCTAAGTGTCCATCAACAGATGGATGGATAAATAAAATGTTATACATAGAAAATGGAAATGTAATATATATAGAAAGGAATATTATTTGCTGTTTGTTTTATTGTTGTTAGATACCATCAAGTCGGGTGTGACTCATAGTGACCTTATGTATGTCGTTGTTGTTAGGTGCCATCAAGTCGGTATCTGACTCATAGCGACCCTTATAGGGTTTTCAATGGCTGACTGTTTTGGGATTGCCTTGGGAGTGGATTGCCAGGCCATTCTCCCATTTTTGTTGTACTGGGAATTGAACTCGGGACCTCAGAGACTGCAGCGCAGCACTCTACGACTGTATATATAGCAGAACAAAACACTACCTGACACTGGCCCAGGCCCAGCACTAAATTTAACTTTTAAAAAGGAGATGCTGCCATTGCTATAAAGTGGATGAACATGGAGAATATTATGCTAAGTGAAAATAAGCGAAGCATAGAAAGAAAATAGTGCATGAGCTCATTTACATGTGGAATGTATTTAACAAGGAGGGCTGGTAAATTCATAGAAACAGAAAGCACAGTAGTGATTGGGAAGTATGGGAAGATGTAGGCCAAAGGGTATGAAGTTGTAGTTGAGTAAGGTGAATACATTTTTATGATCTAATGTATGAGGATGAGACTTACTATTATATACTTGAAATTTGCTGAAGAGAGTACATTTTATGTGCTCTTACAATTAAAAAAAATGGTAACTGTGAGATAGGAATCTCTCAAATAGATCAACTGTTGTAACCATCTCACTATGTATGTCAAACCTTCATGCTGTATACCTAAGCACACACAATTTAAAAAGGAAAGGAAAAAGTACTCAAAATCTTCCCACCCATTAAAAAAATAAAAGAAAAAACCCCTTAACCAAGAGTACTTTGCACACTGCTTGCCTTCTACTGTCTGAGAATTTATAATAGGGAGTAAACATCTTTCTCATGCCTTAGGGATTTGTCACACTGTTTTCTAAGTTTGGATGGGCCTTCAACATTTTACCCTTTATGTTTTCAATGTCATAAGATATTTGTGAAAGTTCCTGTAATGTGAAGTTTTACCAGCATCACTTCTTCTTGACATATTTATGTTTTTGCCAGAACCACCGTCCTCATTTATGTCAGTAAGTTCTCGGTCACTAAGTTCTTCACTAAGTTGGTCAGTAAGTTCTGCCTGTGAACTCATTTCCTCTGGTTGCACTATGCACCCAAAAGATAAATGGTGGTTTTGTCCACATTTCCAGTAAACTATTCTTTTTATATTTCCATTTACTATGCAAATTTCACTCCACTGTTAGCATTTTTTTTTTTTTTTTTTTTACTGCTAGACTTTTCATCTTCATTGGGCAATTTCCTCTTACTGTTTTCTAATTTTGTGAAATTTCATGTGGGTTTATTACTGAAAACAAGGAAGTAACACAACCACATGTTTAGTTCTTTGTGTGAATTCAATAAGCAATTGGCAGTGACCAATCACCAATGGATTTTGAAAGCAGCAATGTGATTGGTCCCTGACTATGATCTGTTATTTATACAGTGATTTGTGGACTAGAGAGCTAGCAGTGAAGTTTATACTTCATGCAATTGCATACATTTAACATACCATGTTAACTGAAATTTGAACCAGACTGTAAATGTTATTTAACTAGGCTGTGGGACCTGAAATTAGGGCATATTGGAATTATGCATGGTAAACATTGTTGAGATTCTAATCTATTTCTTAGTAGTCCTTCCAGTATTAAAATAGAACTGCCTGTCCATAAACTGAGTTATAACATTTAATTTATCAATTATTTCTCCTATTCTCATGCAAAATATATTTCATGCAAAGTATATTTTTTTGTTCTTCTGTCCCTTTGTCCTTCCAAAATAATATTAATAGTCTAATAAACTTACTCCCTGCCAACATACTCATGACAATGTCTAAATCCCCAGAAACCATGCTGAAGTCAAATTCATTCCAACTTGTTTGTAGTATGCTGCCCTAAAGATCAGAACCTAGCAAATGTTAGACTGCATTTCCTAGTCTCCCCTGAAGCAAGAGTTCTGCCTGTGAACTCATTTCCAACTACTAAGCAGATACAACCACAGAGATTTGGAAGACACAATCAACACCATGACCTTCAGGCACTTCTGTGGTCTCCCATAGTCGGGGTAGGGCTGATTTCCTAATGTTCAGTCCCTAGTTTCATGGGTACAAAGAAGTAGGCAGAAAAGCATAGCAGAATTCCACAGGAAGAGTCCAAGGTCATGGTGTGGCACACAAGCTTAATAGTCTGACATTCTTAGAAGCTACATAAACAGCATTAGAACCCCATAATAAATTCCTGTCTGCTTTAACTACCTAGAGTGGAAGTGATTATTTGCCACAAGTACCCTCACAGATACAAGTCTTAATTTGCAGATAATTCAAATAATGCTCCATGGCCAATGCTCTCTTTCCTGTGTTAATTTTTCCGGAGATAAAAACAATTTAACTGAAAAAGAAACTACGTCAGACACCAAATAAAAATAGTTCATCTCAAAACCAATGAAACATGCATGTTCTATCTTCAGCTCATCAAAGCTCTTAAACATAAATCAATGATCCAGGAATATCAGACGTCTTTACTTTCTAATGTGTCTGGGTTTCCCCCATTTGATTAAAAGCTGGCTTCCTAGTCACCTAAATTTCCAATTCCTTATACTTGCCCATGATGATACCTTCTTACAATTATAGCCCATATTTTCTTATTAATGTTAGGCCTAGAAAGGCAGACAGTACATAACAAAGGACAGAAATGCAAAAGAACAAAAATTGTATAAGAATCATAAAAGATTCTCTGCCCACTTTATCTCTTCAAAAGAGATGGATCACATTGCACAGGAAAAGAAACAAATGAATAAATAAATGTTTTTGAAAATCCCCTATGAACATTTATCTTCAACAAAAGCTTCCGTCTATGTTTTTAGTCTAAAATGTTGAAAGCACCATATTTTTTACCTTCTTCCATGTTGCTATGATAAACCATGTTTAGCATTGGAATTAGGCAAGTAAAAGATCAACATTTTTATCAACAATCTGATCCTAGCTACATCTATGAATTTAGGTCAATCATTGAACCATGAGTCTATATTTCTCAGTCTATACAATGAAGACTATGGTCTAAACAGTCTCCAGGATTTCTTCCAGCACTAACTTGGTTTCTTTTTATGATTTTCAATGTAAAATTTGTACATACCAGAGTCAAAAAAAAAGTATTATGATTATGACCTCATTATATGCCCCCATGAGAGAAAATAATGATGATTAGAATGGAACCATTCAGTTCTCTGCAGGATTTCTGAATAATGAGATAGTTGATCATTTTGGTTTATAAATTTAATCACATTCTCTTTTCTAAATGAATTTTTATTAACTAATATTTGTTTAGGGGCTACTATGGATCAAACGCTTTTTTCATATTACTCATATGGTCTCAGTTGTCACAACCAACCTGTGTTAGCTTTTGTTATGACAAACTTAATGGAGGAAGGATTTCTTTTAGCTCATGGTGCTAAGGGTTCAGTCCATGTTGGAGGGGAGGGCATAGTCAAGGAGGCAGCCAAACTGCATGGCAGAAGGTCTTCACATCATGGCAGACCAAAGCAGAGAAAGACTCACCAGAACTGGAAGCCCAAGTAAAACCTCTAAGTCTACCTCCAGGGACCCAACTTCCACCAGCTAGGGCCTCCTCCCACTGTTCCACAGCTTCCCAAAGCAGCTCTACCACCTGTGGACCTGGTGTTCAAACATGCGCTTTTAGATATTGTTCCTTTTTTAAACAGATGAAGCCACTAAAGCAGAGAAAAGATAATAAGCTTGATAGGAAATAGAAATACTGAATTTATTTACTGAATACCCTCACCAACCAAGCTTAACTTATTTCTGAAAACCCTGCCATTAAATAATAAGCCATTAAACAAGAATATTTCCCTTTACTTTAGTGGGAAAAAATATATAAAATATATACTATTCAATGTGTCTTCAAATAATTTTATAAATAGAAACATACAATAATTGAACAATGAAAACAAGTTTATGTAAGTAGTAAAAAGGCAAGTTGGAAGAAAATAAATTCAGTATAAATTCAGTATAAAATATTGAGAGAAAATACAGAATACAACACAGATGATAACATAAAGGTTTACTACAGTCACTACAGAAGGAAGCTAGTGATGGTGGATAAAGAAGAATGAGGTGGCATACTTCAGAAGGCACATTTGGCCTTCTGCACTGCTTTATTCACCTCATTTCGTTTTTCAGTTTGAGCACAGGAGCTCATCATTACAGGTCACATTCAAATAACACTTACAGTTATAACACAAAATACACAAACTTAAGGGAAAATCAAAGCTAAATATAGCATTTGAAACACATAAACCAGTGTATATTGACTGGATGATTAAAGATGTGTCTTCTTCATGCTCCTCATTTGGCCATACAAAGGAAAATGTGCCAGGTGTTTTGAAAACTCAACCATTTTTCAAATGCATTCCACATGCTATTATATGGCCAGTGTCTGTTGTGCTAAGGAACAGTTGAGTGAGTCTTTAGTTAAAATATTAATAATGAAGTATTATTTACTCTGTTTTGGAGTGAAAAAGTCATGAATTGACAAAAGGAGGTGTCTGAAATTTGATGTTGTTTTCTTTTTTATTTTTTTCTCCCTTTATTAGTAAATGTTGGTGGGGTACAGAGTAATACAGCATTGACTTTTTCCATTATGCAACTGTTAAATCACTTTTGGTTACACTTTTATCAACTTACAAGGTTTACGGAACCTGTTGACTAATATGTAGTAAAACTCATTTAGTTATGTTCCGTTATTTTCCCCATGTACTCATGAAGTTGCGCCACTTATAGAGATTATCTTCCCCCACTTTACCCCTCTATATTGTTTCTCCTCCCCATCCCACCTTCTGCAGGTGTTGTTTTCTAATAAACACTATTACTTTTTAATTTTTAAAATAGCATACAACATAATGAGTTTCATTATGGGGTTTTCAACCAATTATATCATGTACTTGCTCTTATTATTGCTATTACTCTTAAACTTCTGCTTTGTACAATAAGTTAGTGTATATTGTATATACAATATATTTGTTCTCAATATAAGAAAAAGTCTAAGAATTGGTAAATAAACAATTGTAGGTACATGTATAATTTAAATATTTGGGAATAAAAGATTAATATTTTTCAAAAGTTCTAGAATATTAGCTGTTCTTTTTGCTTTTATTAACCCTGGTTACTCTAATGAAAGTTATAAAGTGGTATCTGATATAAAATCAGATAATTTCATGCTTATGCTAGCTCTAAATCCCCTTAGTCTTTGAATCTTTAATCCTTTATCTATTATTTTTTAAATTCTGTGACCCAAGTCCTATTAGAAAATATCTCATATTTAACAAATGAACTTCTTATCTTTTAATCATCTTGCAGCTTCCACAGTGACCAAGTTACATTTTTCTTTTTACAACAACAATCTTTAAGTTGTCAAGTAACATAAAATAAACCCCCTCACTCTTGAACACCACCCCGTTCCTCACGGTGCCACCTGCTACAAAGATGTCACCAAAGTTAAAAACTCTAAAGGCCAAGCAACCAGTTGAAGGAGGATGACCATCACACCCCAAAGTCCTTGCTGTCTTTACTCTAGACTCCCTGCCTGGGCTTTGCAAGGTAGAACAATAACCTGTGTATTGTTTATACTACTGTAATTTAAAATCTTTTCAAATGCAATTTAATTTATCTCTATCTACATATGTAAACACTTGCATGATATTTTTAGAATATATTAGTATCATAATACATTGTCTTATATAATAACATGTTGATAATCTTTCTAAGACTGCAAATATAGAACTACTTTATTTTCAACGGCTGCATCTGTTCAGTTAAGACAATAAAAAGAGTATGTGCCTAACATTTTCTTTAATCGTTTCCCATTAGGTAGGCTTATTTCCTACCTTTATTACAAACAAAAACCCTAATAAACATCCTTGACTATAAATTTTTTTACACTTATTAAAAAACTTCTCTAGGATTAATTCTACAATATAATTGCTGAGTCCAAAGTTCTCACCTTTTCATTGAACTCTAAGTTGCCTCTTAAATATCTTCCCAGCTTATTCTCCAACCAGTAGCATCCCAGCTGGGGCTGGGGTTTAGCTTAGTTGGTAGAGTGAGACCCTGGGTTTGATCCCCAGCACTGCCACAAAAGGGAAGAAGGACATGGCACTTCACTCTTGAAACAATCCCGAAACAGTCACCTACTGAAAAACCTTACGAATAGCAAAGAAGCACTGACATAGTGCAGGGCATAGCATAGTGCTGGGTAGTATTTCATTCTGTTGTACATAGAGTTGCTGTGACTCAGACCCAACTGGATGGCACCTAACAAGAGCAACAGCATCCCAACTGTAAGTGGACATGATATGTGTCAACATAATCTACCACTTCTTAAATTTTTATAAGCCCCTTATAACTTCTCTTTTCTAGGTTAAAAATTCCCTGTACTTTTCCTATTGTGTGTGGCATAGTTTTCAGACTTTTCATTGTCATAGTAGCTTAATCTCATTTCTTAAATTTAATAGCCTTTAAAAACATGTCAATCAAAACTGTTCATATTACTACAAATGAAGAGTTGGAAAATCTTTTCTATAATACTCCAGAAGTAAATATTTTAGGTTTTGTGGGCTATGTGAATTCTGTAGTCACTATTCAACTGTGCAATTGGAGCACAAAAGCAACACTGACAGCATGGAAACAAATATGATAATGTTCCAATAAAACTTTATTTATATAAACAAATAATGGGCCAGATTTGGGCCAAGGGCTGTGGTTTTGCTTTGGTTTGGTTTTGTTTTTTACTTATAGTATCATTATAATTTACTTTGATTTGAAAAATAGAACTGAAGTCTACTGAGATGTTTAGTGTATGTAGAGGAAAATTAAATCTAATTTAGTGTCCAGCACAAACTAGGTGCCCACTAAATGTTTAATTAATAAATAGAAAACGATATATGTGTGTGTGTGTGTATACATACATATATATGTATGTATGTGTGTGTGTGTGTGTGTGTATATATATATGTGTGTATATATATATATATATATATATATATATATATATATATATATATATCCATGAATAATTCCAAATGTAACAGAAGAGGAAAATATCTATGAAAACAATCATTGTGGACAAAGAAATCTGTAAGAAAATAATGATCCTGGCACAAATCCTTTGTAAATACCAAGGGACAACTATATTTGAGAAGACATTAACACATCACAAACTATTTCTCACTTATACATCTATGTCATTTTAAGAGGATGTATCTCTGGTCATTCAGTGATTCAGAGATCACGACTATTTCCACAGTTGACAGACTCACAGCAACCTTATTCAGCAAGAAGAAGTAAGGAAAGCATAGAGAAAGTCCTCCACCTCTTTGAAGCTTCCAAGTAAGTGTTGTTGCTGTTGTTATGTGCCGTCCAGTAGGTGTCCAACTCATAGCAACCCTATACACAACAGGCAAAATACTATTGTCAGTGCTTCTCTGCTGTTCATAGGGTTTTCAATGGCGGATTGTTTTCTGTTTTGTTTTTGTTTTTATTTTTGTTTGTTTTTGGGGGGAGTGGCTTCCCTGTTCTGTCTCCCAAGAGGTTTTCCATCCAAGTACTAATCAGGCCTGACCCTGCTTAGCTGACGGGATCAGATGCCACAGGGCTATGGCTACAGCTGCATGCAAGTGTTGTTGTTAGGTGCCATCAAGTCAGGTTTAACTGTATTTACCCCAGAAGGAAACACTACCCAACACTGTGCGGTGCCAGGCACTATTGTCAGGGCTTCTCTGCTATTCCTAGGGCTTTCAATGGCTGATTATTTTGGGAGAGCAAGTAATACACATTAATTCACTAACAACCCATAATCAGTAATCACATAACCACACCCAGATATGTGCTAGGAAAACTTCTTAGTCACTGGCTAGACAACCATCCCATCATTCTCCCTTTCTCTCTCAGTGAAAGCCACTTGACTAATCAATTCTGCTAAGCTTCTTGTTGTTGTTAGGTGCTGTCCAGTCGCATCCAACTCATAACAACCCTCATAGGGTTTTCAATGGCTTATTGTTCCTGGATTTCTTCAGTAGTGGATTGCCACATATTTCTCCCATTTTTGTGGTGTTGGGAATCAAACCTGAGTACTCAGAGAGAACAGGGCAGCAGTCTACCAACTGAGCTAAACCCCAGCCCCTCTGTTAAGCTAGTAAGAGGAAAATCCAGTATTGAATCTAAATCTACACAATCTGGAACACGTTTTCTTTTGATTGTACCTAGAGAGGAGTGCACACTATAAATACTGTATAAGTGTATAATTCCACCCACTTGGGAGGCTGATACACCATATCTTAAGATTTAAAAAAAAGAAAAAGAAAGAAACAAGGATAGGGTGCAGCTCACTGGTAGAGCTTTTGCCTTGTATGTGTGGGGCCCTGCATTCAATCTCCCAGTACTAAAAGAAAAAAATAAAAAAGACTCTATAGGAGAAGGACAAATAAACTAAATAAAAATATGGTATAATAACTACTATAATTAAGGTGTACATTAGGTACTGTAGAATATTTTGGCATAGAAAAATATAGGGAATAACTGATGATAAGTTTAGAGAAATAAGAAGTAGTCAAATAGAAAATATTCCACATGCAATGATTAAGTATGTAAAACCACTGAAGGCTGGTAATGGAAGAATGACATGTTAAGTCTTATATACTATATTTCTCAAAATATTGGAAGAAACAATTTTGCATACTATCATTGAAATAAATGAGAAATGTTTATGGTGGCAAATATGCTAACTACCTGAATTGATCATAATGCAAAGCATACATGTATAGAAACATCATATATATATATACATATATATATTATAAAAATGTACAAGTATTACATGTTAATCATAAAAATCGAAAAACCTATATCGTCTTTTCCATATAACCCACTAATGCTATGAACCTAGGCAGATCACACATTAGCTTGAGAGGTTCATTGTTGTTAAGTGATATTTAGTTGGGTCCAACTCATAGTGACCTTATGTACTACAGAACAAAAACTACCTGACACTGTGCCATGTCCAGCACTATGTCTGACAGTGCTTCTCTGCTATTCGTAGGTTTTTCAATGGCTAATTTTGTGGGGGAGTGAGCTGTCGGGTCCTTCTCCCAAGCTTATAGTGCCTGGTATTCCCAGATAGTATCCCATCCAAGGATTAACCAGGCCTGGCCCTGGTTAGCTTCCATAATCAGAGGAGATCAGACACCAAGGAGGTATGGCTGTACACTGGGAGGTCTAGAAAGCAATTTTTAAAAAATTGAAAACATGTTGTAGCATGATATCACATAAAATATTAAAGAGAAGACTTCAAATTCCTATCTGGTCACCAGGACCAATCGGCTCTGGTTTTCTGCTAGTTTTCTACAAAGTGTTTCTAGCATTATCTTTTGAACACCAGCCCACAGTGTTTTCACAATGTTTTGGCATTTATTTACTTGAAATTTTTTTTGTAAAGGCAATGTGTATGTGGGTATATGCATGAATATGTCTGCATGCACATGTACATTTTCTCTTAACTACTGAAAGAAAATAAATTAACAGGAAATGAAAATAATAAAAGTTATTGACTGACTCAATACTTGCCAAGTTACAAGTTTTATTCCCCAGGAATGGTTAGCATAGTAAGAACTGAATTGTTTATAACAAGAATGGCTTTTCCTTCACAGTAAAAATTGCCACCCAAAACACATTATTTTGTATTGCTATTACAGGACCTTTACTTATATTCTAAAGGATTACTGTACAGCACAAAAAACACATGGTCTTTGTGACAATATAAAATTAGTCTCTCAAACTAAAAATTCCTACAGATGAAACCACTAACTACTGGATTAAAAAACACTGAAGTTTAGATGTGATCATGAAATAAAACTTTTTAAATGCTTATGAAATTTGAAATTAATAAAAGTCATGTGAAATAAATCCTGGCATATAGAAATCTATTGATCTACATTATGATGAAAACTGAGCATTGCTTAAGAAAAGGCAGATTTTTGGAAACACATGCAAATAAATTTCTTTCAGAACACAGACCTGGAGGACTGAAAAATCTTCTAGTCTTTTAAAACATCCCTTCTCAGAAAATTCATCAGTCTAAAGGTTTAAGTTCTTCCAATGCCTTCTCCTGTTTTATCCTAATTTATAGCATTTGTCAAGCCAAGATAAGGTGAAAGTAATGTAAACAGGCAGCTATGGGCAGATTTTGTTGTAAATATAGAAACTAAAGGCTCAGAGCGATATCTGAATTTCATTCACTTGGCAGTGATGTAGAGATTCAGACAAGACAGACTTTCACTGGAAGGTATGACTATAAATAAAATGTTCCCCCAAAACAAAGTAACAGAATGGCCCAAAGTTGAGCTGGATTCTTCCCTCCACTTTGTTAATCAGATCTGAATTGGGTTCCCTAATCTTTAGACTAGAGACACTTAATGTCTTAATTATAACCTAGAGCAAAACCCTCTGTATTAATGTGAGCTGACCCTATTTTATAACTAAGTCATCAGAGGAAATTAAAAGCAGTTCAGCTGGTTGGTATGAGGAAGAAGATGAGGATCATAAAGGCATATTCTGTTGGCCTCGCATGCATCACCACAAACTCATACAAACAAGACCACTGTCCTGTTCTGTTTTTCAGCAGCTTTTCAGTCTCCCACATGGCAATAATCATTTAAAATCATTTTACTGGGATAAGAACTGGCTCAGAGAACTGATTAGTCCCACAATTTTTAAGAGTATCCCTAATTGAAAGAAATTCTGACTTATAAATAGTGGAATAACTGTACCACTTTTTGAGGGGGAGAAAACCGTCCTCTTCAACCAGAAATGTAAATCATCCATGTATTTTAAGAACTAGAAGGCAGAAGATTGATCAGTGTTGACAGTTGACAACAGAAGTGGCATTGGCGCCTGATAGTAGTTTAAGGCAGCAGAGTCAGAAGATGAAACCAAGAATCCACATCATCTAGACCAACAGCACATTGAAGTGTCCTAACAGAGATGAGGAAATTGACTGAGAAGTAGAGACCTTGCCTGCTTTTCCACCCTGAGGACTCTCTGCACATGATCTGAAACAATTACCCAAGCACTTGGCTTTCGGAAGACAGATTTCCTTTCTATGAGCACTAAAGCCTCATGTCTTCTGATTATGGCATAGATTATGATGGTGGCCTTACAGGTGTTTGCTTATTTCCAAACTCATTAAATGTAATGTTACAAACTACAGACAGCAGACTCAGATAATATACTTTTCCTTTTGTTTTTTTTCATATATTAGAACTATATATTGCTTTTGCAGATTAAAATTTATAATTTATTTAATCGCAATAGTTTTCAATTAATGTAATTGGAAATTACAAATGTTAAAAAAACAATACAAACAAAAATTATTTAAAGACACATAGTACAAATATATATTGGTGAGCAAAGTGTTGGACTTTAGATTTGAGATATAGAATTTTTTTCTTTTTTTATTGAAAAATTTTAGTGTACAACTCAATGGGTTTCATTATAACATTTACATATATGCATCTAATTGTACATTGCTCATATAACTTCCCTCTTATCCTCTCATGACCCTCCTCCTCTATCACCAACCCCCACACCAATGGTCTCTTTTCTATTTGCATGGCTTTGTGTGTGAATATTTATCTATATATATATATATACGTGCATACCGATTTTGATTTAAGTCCAAACTTTTTCTATAGTGATCTATCTTTTTACATTCTCAATAGTATTAGATGAGTGATCTAGTCCATTTACATTATTGCCAGCCTTTGGTATTATTGCTATTAGTATTTTCTTCATTTTAGCTATTTTTGTAGGCTTTTTTTACTATCTTCCCCTTTTTTCCCACCATACTCTTAAAGTTGTGCTGTTGACATTGAGGTTAACCTCTCCCCTTCATCCCACCTCATTGACCCTCACCCCCACACTTCAATCATCAGTTCTCTCTGCTAGATCCCTCCCTCCTTCTTTCCAATCTTTAAACTATCCCTTCCATGCTAAGTTTAATTGAGCTTTTTATTATG
>VMDO01035420.1:0-16098 GCA_007922755.1 Pedetes capensis | reverse complement strand
TGCATATATATATATATATATGCCTTTGAGACAGATTGGGGGACTCACCCCTCCCTGGGCACTGGGAAGATACTAAGCACTGTTTAAAGCACTATTAATCACTGTAAAATCAATATTTATATTAATGTTTTTAAAGTACTCATGATATTTACCCTCCTATAAAAAGCCATAGATGTTGGAGGATGGGGTAATTTGACTGCATAATTGGCAACTATTGTACTCTCCTCTGCTACTCTGGCTGCCTTGAGTAAAGGACTCTCAGCTTAGTGACCAGCCAAGCTATCCTTACACCAGCACCAGCTATTTGAAACATTTCTCAGAAACCTTGTGGAAGTGGTGATATCTAGAGCTGCATCAAAACTCTAGTTCCTAAAGGTGGAACTCCAGCCATGAATATTTCAAGTAGTTTTCATTCTATACTGCATGTTTTTGCCATTGCAAATCCTTGTAAACTCTAGATGACCCTGCAACTCTATCTACCTGAGCCAGAGGAGAACTCTCCCTGGTGCCCAGCAGAGGGACTTCTATGACTAGTGCAAAAGGGACAGTGCTGTGATTGGTGTAAACACAAAACTTCATTTGCATGACAGGTTTTCTGTGCTTGGTGTTCTTGCTACATAATTGTGCTGCTCAGCTACTTGAGGAGTGAGCTGAGAAACACCACCCTGTACTTCCTCCACTGCTATTGTAACATTAGGCCCAATAAAATGCTTCTCCTGAGTGACCCTTCTGCCTATTTTTAATAGTGCAGCTGAGCTGGCAACATGAAGAAAGAAGCAAAGACAACAGTGAAGAAGACAGAGCATGGTGAGGACAGTGGAGTGGCAGCAGCCAGTTGTCTTGATGGTGTGGCAGGACCTGGGCTGGGGGTGCTCCAGCAATTGTTAGAGACTGTGGGGAACTGGGAGGCCCTGCTGACCAACACAAAGCACAGTGCATTCCCTATGTCTCCAAGACCTGATGGCAGCAAAGCTGAGAACCATGAGACTCTGACAGCACCAGCAGGGAAGGGGCCACAAGAACCATAGCCTTAAAGGAGCACAGCCTATTAATGATAGGCCTAGCAGGAAAGGTAGCAAGGCATTGACAGGTGCAGACAAAGCAGTGGTGCACCACAGAAACAGTGGTGGCAGCAGCAGGTCAGCAATAGCTGACCCCTAAATGGCAGCAATTGTCACAGTGGCCCTAGAATTAAGTGACAGCTGAACAATTCCACAGAATGACCAAGGCAGAAATAAAAGGGATGGCAAAAGTAAGGGGAAGGTGAGAAAGGGCTGAGAGCTGAAGCTGAAGAAGGATAGAAAGCTTCAAATAGCCAAGAAGAAATTAAGCAGGCCCTGTTTGCTAGAAGAGTTCCAGAGCTGTCAAGGGTATTAGGGCCAAAGGTCTCAGACAAGCTGGATCCATGAGCTGTAACACTGGCTGCAGTCAGTGAGTATCCTAATATGTAGGCATGCCCAGAAGCTGTGAGGCCAGCTGCTGGTGAAGGCTATAGCACTTACTGGCTAAGGACTCCTGAATAAGAATGACAACACTAGAGAGAGCTGCTGCTGCTGCTGCTTCTCCAATCCCTCTGCTTCTACTGCTTATTACTGTCAAACACCCAGAGACACAAAAGCTGCCTAAGACCAGCATTTGAAGGGCTTCTCCTTCTACACCAACAATTTCTCTCCAGGAAGAGCAAAAAGACCCCAACCAGGTGATTGCAAAGACACATGACCTTGATTAGTGAGAAATCATGAACTTTTGAGAAATCAATGTACCTTGTAGATTCTCTTCTCTTAGATAAGGCATCATTTGTTCCAATATTTTAGTTTAGTTCTTTGAAGAAAATTTCCATATGAACAATATGTGCAATCAAACTCAAGTTTAAAATTTTTATATGATATCTGAATATCATAGCAGTATAAGAGTTAAAACTATAAGTGTTTAGGAATGACAGGGAGAGAATATATGAGTGTGTGTGTGTGTGTGTGTGTATACATACATTTTAAAATTTTACTTTTCATGGTACTAAGGGTTGAAATAAGGGCCTCAAATATACATTGCAAGCACTCCACCACTGTGTACCATCAGCCTATTTTTTTTTTAATTTGGAGACAAGTTCTCACTAATGCTAATACCAATTTATTAGAAATATTTTGAAAAACAAAGCTAATGGAAATTAGGCACAGTGGCACATGCCTGTAATCCCAGCAAGCTGGGAGCCTAAGGCAGGAAAATTGTGAGTTCAAGACAAGATGCAGCCTGTGCAATTTAAACTCTGTCTCCAAATAAAAAAGTAAAACTATGGGGTACAACACAGTAGAGAACTTGTCCCTAAAAAGGAAGTCCTCCACACATCTGTCAGTTTGCCATACTGAGGGGGCTTGTGTGTTACAATGAGGCTGAAAGCTATGCTACTGGTATGTCATGTACCAACAGGGTCACCAATGATGGACAGGTTTCAGCTGAGCTTCCAGACTAAGACAGAACACTACAGAGTAGGACCTGACGAACCCCTCCTGAAACAACTAGCCATTGAAAACCCTATGGATAGCAAAGAAACACTGTCGGACATAGTGCCAGAAAATGAGCCCCCCAGGTTGGAAGGCACTCAAAAGACTACTGGGGAAGAGTTGCCTCCACAAAGTAGAGTCTACTTTGATGATGGAAATAAGCCTCAGGGACCTGCATCTGCTGATGTGGCATGATTCAAAATGAGGAGAAACATCTGTAAATATCCATTAATAATTGGAACATGGAATGTATGTAGTATGAATCTAGGAAAATTAGAAATCATTAAAACAGAAATGGAGTGCATATACATCGATATCCTAGGCACCAGTGAGCTAAAATGGGCCAGCATGGGCCACTTTGAGTCTGATAATCATAGGGTCTACTATGCTGGGAATGCAAAACTAAAGAGAAATGCAGTTGTAGTCATCATCAAAAAAGACATCTCAAGATCTGTCCTGAAATACAATGTTGTCAGTGATAGAATAATATCCATATGCCTACAAGGAATGCCAGTTAATATGACTATTATTCAAATTTATGCACCCACCACTAAAGCCACAAATGAAGAAAAGGAATATTTCTACCAGCTTCTGCAATCTGGAATAGATTGAACATGCAATCAGGATGTACTGATAATTACTGGTGACTGGAATGCAAAGGTTGAAACAAAGAAGAAGATTCAGTAGTTGGAAAATATAGTCTTGGTGACAAAAATGATGCTGGAAATCACATGATAGAATTTTGTCAGATCAATGACCTTTTCATTGCAAATACATTTTTTCAACAACATAAATGGCGATTATACACATGAACATCACCAGATGGAACATTAAGGAATCATATTGACTATACAAGTGGAAAGAGATGATGGAAAAGCTCTATATTAAATGTCAAAACACGACCAGCTGCTGATTGTGAATCAGACCATCAACTTCTCATATGCAAGTTCAAACTGAAGCTGAAGAAAAATAGAACAAGTTTTCAAGAGCCAAGGTATGACCTTGAGTATATGCCACCTGAGTTCAGAGACCACCTCAAGAATAGGTTTAATGCACTAGATACAAGTGATAGGAGACCAGATGAGTTGTGGCATGACATAAAAGATATCATTCAAGAAGAAAGCAAAAGGTGATTAAAAAGACAAGAAAAAAAGAAAAGACCAAATTACATGTCAAAAGAGATGCTGGAACTTGCCCTTGAACATTGAGCAGCTAAAGTAAAAGGAAGACATAATAAAGTTAAGGATCTAAACAGAAGATTGCAAAATATAGCTCAAGAAAACAAAAACAAATATTATAATGACATGTGCAAAGAGCTGGAGTCAGAAAACCAAAAAGGAAGAGCACACTCTGTGTTTCTCAAGCTTAAGGAAGTGAAGATAAAATTCAAGCCTCGAGTGGCAATAGTGAAAGATTCTACAGGGAAAATATTAAACGATGCAGGAAACATCAAAAGAAGATGGAAGGAATACAGAGTTTTTGTACAAAAAAGAATTGGTAGATGACCAACCATTCCAAGAGGTTGCATATGAAAAGGAACCAATGGTATTGAAGGATGAAGTAAACCGCCCTGAAAGAATTGGCAAGACACAAGGCTCCAGGAATTAATGGGATGTTTCAAAAAAGAGATGCAGCACTGGAGGTGTTAACATATTTATGCCAACAGATTTGGAAAACACCTACCTGGCCAACTGACTGGAAAAGATCCATATTTGTGCCTATTCCCAAAAAAGGGGATCCAAATGAATGTGGAAACTATCAAACAGTATCATAAATATCACATGCAAGCAAAACTTTATAAAAGATCATTCAAAAGTGACTGCAGCAGTATATAGACAGGGAATTACTGGAAAATCAAGTGGGATTCAGAAGAGGGTGCAGAACCAGGGACATCATTGCTGATGCAAGGTGGATATTAGCCAAAAGCAGAGAATATCAAAAGATGTGTATGTATGTATTATTGACTATGCAAAGGCATCTGACCTTGTGGATCATAACAAATTATGGATAACACTTCAGAAAATGGGAATACCAGAGCACCTACTTGTGCTCATGAGGAATCTGTATGTAAATCAGGAGGCAGTTGTTTGAATAGAAGAAGGAAACACAGCCTGGTTTAAAGTTGTGAAAGGTGTGAGTCAGGGCTGTATTCTCTCACCACATCTCTTCAATTTATATGCTGAGCAAATAATCCAAGAAGCTGGGCTTTATGAGGAAGAATGTGGCATCAGGATTGGAGGAAGACTCATTAACAACCTCCATTATGCAGATGACACAATTCTGCTTGCTGAAAGTGAAGAAGATTTAAAACATTTACTGATGAAGAACAAAGATCATAGCCTTCAATACGGGTTGTGACTAAACATCAACAAAAAAAAATCCTTACAACTGGGTCAGTATGCAAATGCAAAATAAATGGAGGGAAGATGGGGGTTGTCCAAGATTTTGCTTGGCTTGGCTCTGTGATCAACACCTGTGGAAGCAGCAGTCAAGAAATCAAAAAACGCACTACTCTAGGAAAAGCTGTGGCAAAAGATCTCTTTGTTGTTGTTGTTATTGTTAGGTGCTGTCGAGTCGAGTCCACCTCATAGCGACCCTATGTACAGCAGATCGAAACACTTCCCGATTCTGTGCCAGGCAAACGATCTTATTTATGTTTAAGCCCATTGTTGCAGACACTGTGTCAATCCATCTGGTGGAGGGTTTTCCTCTTTTGCATTGACCTGCCACTTTCCCAAACATGATGTCCTTCTCCACGGATTGATCTCTCCTGACTACATGTCCGAAACAGGTAAGACACAGTCTGGCCATTCTTGCTTCCCAGGGGCACTCTGGTTGCACTTCTTCTAGGACAGATTTGTTGGTTCTTTTGGCAGTCCATGGTATATTCAATAGATGTCTCCAGCACCACAATTCAAAAGCATCGATTCTTTTTCTGTCTCTCTTGTCCAATGTCCAGCTTTCACAACCATATGATGCAACTGAAAATACCATGGCATGAGTCAGACGCACCTTTGTCTTCAGTGTGACATCTTTGCTTTTCAATACTATAAAGAGATCTTTTGCCACAGCTTTTCCTAAAGCAATGTGTATTTTGATTTCTTGACTGCTGCTTCCACGGGTGTTGATCATAGAGCTAAGCAAAGCAAAATCTTGGACAACCTCAATCTTTTCTCCACTTATTGTGAAGTTGCATGCTGACCCAGTTGTAAGGATTTTTGTTTTGTTGGTGTTAAGTCGTAACCCATATTGAAGGCTATGATCTTTGATCTTCATCAGTAAATGTTTTAAATCCTCTTCACTTTCAACAAGCAGAGTTGTGTCATCTGCATAACACAGGTTGTTAATGAGTCTTCCTCCAATCTTGATGCCACATTCTTCCTCATAAAGTCCAGCTTCTCAGATTATTTGCTCAGCATATAAATTGAAGAGATACGGTGAAAGTATACAGCCCTGACGCACATCTTTCTCAACTTTAAACCAGGCTGTGTTTCCTTGTTCTATTCGAACAACTGCCTCCTGGTTCATGTACAGATTTCTCATGAGCACAATGAGGTTTCCGAAGTGTTATCCATAACTTGTTATGATCCACACAATCAAATGCTTTTGCATAGTCAATAAAACATAGATAGACATCTTTCTGATATTCTCTGCTTTCAGCTAATATCCAAATGACATCAGCAATGATGTCCCTGGTTCCCCGCCCTCTTCTGAATCCCGCTTGATTTTCCGGTAATTCCCTGTCTATATACTCCTGCAGTTGCCTCTGAATGGTCTTTAGTAGAATTTTGCTGGTGTGTGATATTAATGATATTGTCTGATAGTTTGCACATTCAGTTGTATCCCCTTTTTGGGGAATAGGTACAAATATGGATCTCTTCCAGTCAGTTGGCCAAGGAGCTGTTTTCCAAACCTGTTGGCATCAGCATGTTACCACCTCCAGTGCTGCATCTGTTTGTTGAAACATCTCTATTGGTATCCCATCAATTCCTGGAGCCTTGTGTTTCACCAGTTCTTTCAAGGCAGCTTCCACTTTGTCCTTCAACACCTTTGATTCCTCTTCATATGCAACCTATTGAAATGTCTGGTCATCTACCAATTTTTTTCTTGTATAAGTATTCTTCCCATCTTCTGTGTATTCTGTGTATTCTTCCCATCTTCTTTTGATGTTTCCTGCATCATTTAATATTTTCCCTGTAGAATCTTTCACTACTGCCACTCGAGGCTTGAATTTTTTCTTCACTTCCTTAAGCTTGAGAAACAAAGAGCGTGTTCTTCCCTTTTGGTTTTCTGCCTCCAGCTCCTTACATATGTCATTATAATACTTGTTTTGGTCTTCTCAAGCTGCCTTCTGAAATCTTCTGTTTAGTTCCTTAACTTCATCATGTCTTCCTTTTACTTTAGCTGTTTGACGTTCAAGGGCAAGTTCTACTGTCTCTTTTGACATGTAATTTGGTCTTTTCTTTTTTTCTTGTCTTTTTAAGAACTTTTTGATTCCTTGTTGAATGATGTCATTTTTGTCATGCTACAACTCTTCTGGTCTCCTGTCATTTGTGTCTAATGCATTAAACCTATTTTTGAGGTAGTCTCTGAACTCAGGTGGGATATACTCAAGTCATACCATGGCTCTCGTATACTTGTTCTGATTTTCTTCAGCTTCAGTTTGAGCTTGCATATGAGGAATTGATGGTCTGATCCACAGTCAGCACCTGGTCTTGGTTTTCAATGGCTAGTTGTTTCGAGAGTGGCTCGCCAGGTCCTACTCCCTAGTCTGTCTTAGTCTGGAAGCTCAGCTGAAAACCTGTCCACCATGGGTAACCTTGCTCATGTCCAAGGTTACAGTGGCAGTGCTCTCAGGCTCATCACAAAACACAAGCCCCCACAGTGCAGCAAACTGACAGACGTGTAGGGGAAAGATCTCTTTAGAGTATTGAAAAGTAAAGATGTCACATTGAAGACAAAGGTGTGTTTGACTCATCCCATGGTATTTTCAGTTGCATCATATGGTTGTGAAATCTAGACATTCAGCAAAGGAAGCAGGAAAAGAGTTGATGCTTTTGAATTATGGTGCTGGAGACATCTATACCATGGACTGCCAAAAGAACCAACAGATCTGTCCTAGAAGAAGTGCAAACAGAGTGCTCCTTGGAAGCAAGAATGGCCAGACTGCATCTTACATATTTTGGGCATGTAGTCAGGAGAGATCAATCCCTGGAGAAAGACATCATGTTTGGGAGAGTGGCAGGTCAACACAAGAGAGGAAAACCCTCTGCCAGATAGATTGACACTGTGTCTGCAACAATGGGTTTAAACATAAATAAGATCGTTTGCCTGGCACAGAATCAGGAAGTGTTTCGATCTGCTGTACATAGGGTCACTATGAGTTGGACTTGACTCGATGGCACCTAACAACAACAGCAACAAAAGGGAAGTGTCTTCACCAGATCTAGAACCAAGACTCAAACAATGTAGCAAGAAGAAAGTTTCCTTTAAACCATGAGCTTCCCCACAGAGAAAAGAAAGTGTGAAGTGAGGGTCCAAAGGCACTGTGACCCCATCAACAATTGAACTCACTCATGCTCATAGTGTCAGCCTTACCCAACAACAAATTCAGGTACTAGGACTCCCCTATGGAGTCAGGCACTGAGCCTGCACACTGCAGACCAAAGTCCTGGGTACACATGCCCACAAAACCCAGCAAAAGCCTTCACTTTGGAGCTTGTCAGCCAGCCCAGTCAGAATCTCTGGCAAGGCCACCTAATTGAGGCCTTTTCCTTGCAAAACTATGGTGCAAAGACTGAAAGAGGTTCAAATACTCAGGCACCAACTATGCCTTCAACTATCTGGGCACTAAAAATGCCTTCAAGTATGCAGGCACCAAAGAAAAGCTGAAAGAATCCTGAGGATTTAGGAAAACATGACATAACCAAAGAAATAAAATGAAGCTCCAGTAAAGGACTCTAAGGAATGGAGATGTAAGAATTGCTGCAAATCTAAGATAATCATCTTAAAGAAGCTCAATGAGCTGTAAGAGAACAAAGAAGGGCAACTAAAGACATCAGGAAAACAATCTGTGAACAAAATGAGGAATTCCAGAAAGCACCATGAAAAAGAAACTAAATAAAAGTCCAGGAACAAGAGAACATAACTGACCCATTCATTTATTTGTGTGTTTATTTATGTATGTGTTTGTTTGTTTGTTTGTTTGATAGAGTCTTGTTAACTTGCTCAGGCAGCCTCCGCCCTGGAACTCACAATCCTCCTGACTCGGCCTCCTAAATCACTGGGAGTCCCATGGCACCCAGCAAAAATGTCTACAGAAAACTTCAACAACAGACTTCATCAAAGAGAAATGGGAATCAATGACCTCAAGGACAAAATATTTGAAATTTACACCTCAGAGGAACAAAAAGAAAGAACAAAAGATAAGTCGAGTGAAGAAGACCATCAGGTGACAGGACAGCATCTGGTGAACCAATCTTCACTTGACAGAAGTCTCAGAAGGAAAAAAAAACGGAGAAAGAGGTAAAAATGTTCCTTTAAAAATAATTTAAAGAAATAAAGTATGTGGTGCCTGTCTCTGGTTTATTTCACTTAGTGTAATGGCCTGCAGGTTTCTCTACAGTTGCCTCAAATGACAGATTTTCCTGCTTTATTAAGATTAAATACATTAACTTTATTAAGGTTAAATAAATAACATCATTATTCTCAATTATACCAAGAGGAAAGGGAATTCCACGGCCAAGTGAGAGGGATCAAGTCCATCAGGAGAATAAGACGAGCAAAGAAAAATGTAAGTAGGGCCTTTATTGGGATTTCCATGAGGAGATATTTGACCGAGTAAATAGGCTTGGAATTCCCAATTTGAGATGATTTGTCAGAATCTGAGACAGGGGCTATCCTTCACTCTCTAGTACTTAGCCCTGGGCTACTGAAGGCAAATGAATGGGGCATGGAATGTTTGGGTTCTTGGCTTGGCTTTTTTTCACATTTTTGTTGTTGTTGTTAGGTGCCGATGAGTCGGTATCCGACTCATAGCGACCCTATGTACAACAGGCGAAACACTATTGTCATGCTTCTCTGCTGTTCATAGGGTTTTCAATGGCAAATTGATTTTTGGGAGGGGGTTTCCAGGTCCTTCTCCCAAGCCTACAGTATCTGGTATTCCCTGGGTCTCCCATCCAAGTACTAACCAGGCCTGACCCTGCTTAGCTTCTGAGATCTAATGGAATCAGATGCCACAGGGCTACGGCTGCAGTCTCTTTTCATACTAGAAGTGCATTTACAAGTGAGTTGTGTACTGGCCCTGGAATTTATCAAATCCCATGAGTATCTCCAACATCAGCAAGGCCTCAGATGTCAATGTATTATTGTTGGTATGTGTTGTTTTTGTTAGGCACCATCACACTGAGTCCAACTCATAATATAGTGAAGATGTGCAAGACAGTCCATTAAGACTTTAGAGGGCCTTTGTCTGCATGGAAGCCTCTAAAATCCACCCCAACTATGTATGTGTTCTTTGCTGTGATGCCCTTTCTTAATCTAAGAGTACTTTGCCATATGGAAAGGCTAGAAAGGAGAAAATAATTTGATGTTTCTACTTAGCAAAACCTGGCTCCATTACACACATTAGTTTATTTTTAAAAGATCACTATGCAGATGCATTATAACACAGGTATTAAAAATTTAGAGAACATGCTAAATAATCTGCCTGAAAACTTCTTAAGTTCAAACACCAAACTTATAAGACATAGTTATTATTTCTTATTTTACCACAATTAACAATATGTCCAAGTCATTCATCTATGAATAGAAGAGTTTTCATTATTTTCATTTCAGTATTCATCTATTCATCTTATTTCAGTTCAGTATTTATCTATGAATAGAGGAAAGAGTTTTCTTTCTTCCCATAGCCATTAACATTGTCCTTATTTCATACAGGTCCTAAACAACCATTATGCTGAGACACCTTGTTCACATTAACACTTCTCTCAGGGTTGTCTAAGCATTGTCACAACCTGATGAAGGCCCTGACGGGCTCCACCACCTCCCAATCCTGTGGCTGGTGAAACGAGTTTAGTCTCCTGTCACTGTCACACTGCTCCTGGTACCAAAGTCATATCAGTTCCAAATTGCTTTAAACAGATCTTTAAAACCTGAGTGGCTGCAAACAAAATTTATTTATGTGGTTTAGAAAGTAGGAATTTTTGGCAGTGCTCATTAGAGAAGGCTCACCCCTTCTCCACAGGATGTGTAATGGTTTAATTTGAATGGATGTTAGAAGGTCACTTTTAAGATTCTTAGTCAGATGGTTGCAGGATGGTGCTGATTGATGGCTTTGAGCACAGTTAGGGCCAAGGGCGTCCTTATTCCCACATGGATCTTTCTACAGTTTGTTTGGGCTACTTCAGTGCACTGTGGTTGAGTTGCAAGAGTAACATCCCAAGAAGAGAGTAAATATGCATAGAATTTGGATGATAGGATTTTGAAAGCCACATAATGCTGCTTCTACTATATTTTAAGGGTCAAGATAGTAAAATAAAACAATACAAAACAAAACAATCAGTTTGAAGTTGAGAGGACCTCACTTTGAGCCTTCCTGTAAAGATAGTAAAGTAGAAAAGCAGGGAAGTTGAAAAAATATTTTTGGAAAATGCATATGCCACCTATTAAAACTATGCCAAATTATAGATAGATCACTGGGACCTAATATACTAAGTGAAATAAGTCAGACTTAGAATGACAAATACTACATGCTTCTAGTTAT
The DNA here is from genome assembly GCA_007922755.1 of Pedetes capensis. NCBI lineage: Eukaryota > Metazoa > Chordata > Mammalia > Rodentia > Pedetidae > Pedetes > Pedetes capensis. The sequence goes on along the minus strand of VMDO01035420.1, from coordinate 4,833 downwards.
ACATTATATAGAATCTAAAACAGAAGCAGAGAGCCAAATGGTGGCTACCAAGGACTGGAGTGGGACAGGCACAGAGGTTGACCAGAAGTACAAATTCCAGTTATGCAACATCTATAAATTAACAAAGTCTAAAGTATATCATGGTGACTATAATTCCATATTACATACATGACATTTGCTTATATGGTAGCTCTCAAGTGTTCTTCGGGGTTCACTTTTTAAAAAACATGTAAAGTGATATAAATATTAACTGATTTCATTGTAGTGATCATGTCATAATGTATACATATATCAAATCATCAATATATACCTTAAATAAACACAATTTTATTTGTCATTTATATCCCAGTAAAGATAAGGAAAAAACAAGAGCCAAAAAAGAAAAGTTTGCTATTATTTCTGATTTGTCTATTTCTATTTCTTCATTTTCCATAAATGTTAAAAACTTGATATTTAATGCATAGGAAATGATAAATGAGTTCTTTCCCTATTTTTGATTTTAGTACTTATTATTTATCTCTAGTAATGCTTTTGTTCTTAAATCCTGTATTATTTCACATAATTTACAATATTTTTATTAATCATTTCCTGTTATATCTTCTTTCATTCTTATATGTTATTTCTCTTTAACCTCATAGGTGTGTTGTTGTTGTTGTTTGGTGCCATCGAGTCTGTATCTGACTCATAGCAACAGGTGATACTATTGTCAGTACTTCTCTGCTATTCATAGGGTTTTCAATGGCAGATTGATTTTGGGGAGTGGGTTACCAGGTCCTTCTCTTGTGTATAATCATAATATTCATAACCTGATAACCTTAGGTTTTTATTTGGTTATGTGCATTTCAACTATAGTACATTTAATCCTTACTGATATATTTGGGGTTATGCTAGTTATAATCTCTAGCCATTTTCGGTCAGCCTATGTGATTCATGTCTCTTTTGAGCCTTTCTTGTCTTTTAGAATTATCAACTGTGATTTTTTTCATTTTATAAGCTTGTTTTAATGGCAATGGAGAATATTATAGCATGTATTTTTCATTTATTATAGTTTAATGCAAAACATTGCCTATTTGATCAACATTGATAAAATGTTTCCTTTGACATTATTTTCTTATTCATTCAATTTACATATACAATTTAAACTGCATAATAAATTAAAATTTTTGCTATTAAGTCTATATAGATCTGTGTTAATTCACATTTTATCCTTTGTGTTTCATGTTTATCATCCTTATCTTTTTATCATTCTCATTGTTTTGAAATTACTTCCTGTGCCTGACAAATACTCTCCACTTTTGTTTGTTGGACAATTTGTTTATTTCACTGCCATTTTTGGAAATTTAGTAAGTACTTCATCCCTGTTACTTGGATGTAGTCCTACTGGGCTTTGGGCTGAAAGGCCAGTAGATGGCATGTCCTTGGCATTAAAAGCCAGAGGAAGAACCTTTTGGCTTTTCAGAGATTCATGGTTCAGCCCTCCAGTTTCTACCCTATGAAATTTCAAAATAGACCAATATTGGGTGAAAGGAACCATATCAGCCACATGTGAGATTAGCAATGTACAATGAGAGGTCTTTACTTCCTAAGTACTAGACAGGGGGATTTCACTCTCATGTGAAATTGTGCTTCTCACTGCCCAGTCTCTCAAGAAATTCAAGATTAAATGTTTGTTGGGAAAATGGCTATGTATTGATGTTTGCCAAATTTCTAAATGTTTATTCCAACTTTCAATGTCTGCTGAATGACCTACTGTCTTCCCTTTTCCATGCCACCATCTATTATTACTCATTCCCTGGATTTTTCTAAAAGTATTTTTTATCCAGATATAATATATTCTATCTGGAAATAGAGAGTAGGACCTGGCGAACCACTCCCGAAAAAAATAGCCATTGAAAACCCTATGGATAGCAAAGACACACTGTCAGATATAGTGCCAGAAAATGAGGCCCCCAGGTTGGAATGCACTCAAAAGACTACTGGGGAAGAGTAGCCTCCTCAAAGTAGAGTCTACTGTGATGACAGAAATGGAGTAAAACCCCAGGGTGCTCAACTTGCTGATGTGGCACAACTCAAAATGAGGAGAAACAATTGTAAACATCCATTAATAACTGGAACATGGAATGTACGTAGTATGAACCTAGGAAATTTAGAAATTGTTAAAAGAGAAATGGAGCACAAAAACATTGACATTCTAGGCATCAGTGAGCTAAAATGGACTGGCATAGGCCATTTTGAGTCAGACAATCATATGGTCTAGTATGCTGGGAATGATAAACTAAAGGGAAATGGGGTTGCATTCATCATCAAAAAAGACATTTCAAGATCTGTCATGAAACACAATGTTGTCAGTGATAGAATAATATCCATATGCCTACAAGGAAGGCTAGTTAATATGACTATTATTCAAATATATGCACCCACCACGAACACCACAAATGAAGAAAGGGAAGACTTCTATCATCTTCTGCAATCTGAAATAGATCAAACATGCAATCAAGACATACTGATAATCACTGGTGACTGGAATGCAAAGGTTGGAAACAAACAAGAAGGATCAGTAGTTGGAAAATATGGTCTTGGTGACAGAAACGAAGCTGGAGATAGCATGATACAATTTTGTCAGACCAATGACCTTTTCATTACAAACACAGTTTTTCAACATCATAAACAGAGACTATACACATGGACTTCACCAGATGGAACATACAGGAATCAAATTGACTACATATGTGGAAAGAGATAATGGAAAAGCTCTATACAAAATGTCAAAACAAGACCAGGTGCTAACTGTGGATCAGACCATCAACTTCTCATATGCAAGTTCAAACTGAAGCTGAAGAAAACTAGAAGTATACGAGACCCACGGTATGACCTTGAGTATATCCCACCTGAGTTCAGAGACCACCTCAAAAATAGGTTTAATGCATTAGACACAAATGACAGGAGACCAGAAGAGTTGTGGCATGACATAAAAGATATCACTCAAGAAGGAAGTTCTTAAAAAGACAAGAAAAAAAGAAAAGACCAAATTACATGTCAAAAGAGTCACTGGACCTTGCCCTCGAACGTAGACCAGCTAAAGCAAAAGGAAGATATGATGAAGTTAAGGAACTAAAGAGAAGATTTCAGAAGGCATCTCAAGAAGACCAAAACAAATATTAAAATGACATGTGCAAGGAGCTGGAGGCAGAAACCCAAAAGGGAAGAACACGCTCTGTGTTTCTCAAGCTTAGGGAAGTGAAGAAAAAAATTCAAGCCTCGAGTAGCAGTAGTGAAAGATTCTACAGGGAAAATATTAAATGATGCAGGAAACATCAAAAGGAGATGGAAGGAATACACAGAGTCATTATACAAGAAAGAATTGGTAGATGACCAACCATTCCAAGAGGTGGCATATGAAGAGGAACTAATGGTATTGAAGGACAAAGTGAAAACCACCTTGAAAGAACTGGCAAAACACAAGCCTCCAGGAATTGATGGGATACCAATAGACATGTTTCAACAAACAGATGCAGCACTGGAGGTGTTAACATGTTTATGCCAACAGATTTGGAAAACAGCTACTTGGCCAACTGACTGGAAGAGATCCATATTTGTGCCTATTCCCAAAAAAGGGGATCCAACTCAATGTGCAAACTATCGACAATATCTTTAATATTGCACACAAGCAAATTCTACTACAGATCATTCGAAAGCAACTGCAGAAGTATATGTTGTCATTGTTGTTAGGTGCAGTCAAGTCGTGTCCAACTCATAGTGACCCTTATAAGGTTTTCAAGGCTGATTGTTTCCAGATTGCCTTGGGAGTGGGTTGCCATGTCCTTCTCTCTCTTTTTTTTTTTTTTTTTTTGCTAGGAATCGAACTCAGGACCTCAGAGACTACAGAGCAGCACTCTACCAACTGAGCTAAGTCCCAGCCCATCAGCAGTATATAGACAGGGAATTACCAGAAAATCAAGCGGGATTCAGAAGAGATGGACTATTAGGGAAGGGAGTGAGGGAGGAGAGGAAAGAGAGCAATGGTAAAGAGCTTGGATAATATTAAAGGATGATAGATGCATGTGTGGAAAACTCACAGTGAAACCCATTCATTGATGCAATGAATATGACTAAATGATTATGATAAAAACAAGAATATTAAAATATGAAAAAATAGGATGGCATTTAGCACATTATTTTTTAATTTAAACTTCCAACCTGAGATCTTTTTACAGAGAAGTAATAAAGTTATGATCTATCACCATGAATAAGAAATTATAAATTGCACTAATGAACCATCTGACATTAGCAGTAAGTGGAAAATAATGAATTTGTTTGTTATTTTTCTTACATGAAATTAAGTGGTTTCTTGGGGATCCAACTAGATTTTGCCTCTGTTAACAGATTTCACTCAACTCACCAGAGCCTCCAGTCTGGATTTGTAATGGCTAGAAATATATAACTTTTATTTACATTATTAACAATAAACAACAATATTTCACTCATGTAACAGTAAATATAAAGATGAGATAAGTCACGAAAGGAATAAAGAAAATGTGGGAAACTTAGGCTAAAGTTAATAATGGAAACTCAGGGAAACACAATTTGGATGCTGGTAACCACAGTTCTTCTTTCAACACAACATCCCACTACCTTGGTTGCAAAAACAGCTTGGTACTGGCACAAAAATAGGCCCGAAGACATCTGGAGCAGAATAGAAGACCCAGATATACCTCAACACACCTATAGCCACCTTATTTTCGACAAAGGAGCAAAGCAAGTAAACTGGAAAAAGGACAGCCTCTTCAACAAATGGTGCTGGGAAACATGGTCATCCACATGCAGAAAAATGAA